>CAUYPK010008817.1:0-15744 GCA_963574355.1 Loris lydekkerianus | reverse complement strand
TTTGAGATATCATCTAACTCCAGTAAGATTAGCCCATATCACAAAATCCCAAGACCAGAGATGTTGGTGTGGATGTGGAGAAAAGGGAACACTTCTACACTGCTGGTGGGAATCCAAATTAATACATTCCTTTTGGAAAGATGTTAGGAGAACACTAAGAGATCTAAAAAAACATCTGCCATTCAATCCTATAATTCCTCTACTAGGTATATACTCAGAAGACCAAAAATCACATCATAACAAAGATATTTGTACCAGAATGTTTATTGCAGCCCAATTCATAATTGCTAAGTCATGGAAAAAGCCCAAGTGCCCCTCAATCCACAAATGGATTAATAAACTGTGGTATATGTACACCATGGAATATTATGCAGCCTTAAAGAAAGATGGAGACTTTACCTCTTTCATGTTTACGTGGATGGAGCTGGAACATATTCCTTAGTAAAGTATCTCAAGAATGGAAGAAAAAGTATCCAATGTACTCAGCCCTACTATGAAACTAATTTATGGCTTTCACATGAAAGCTATAACCCAGTTATAACCTAAGAATAGGGGGAAGGGGGAAAAGGTGGGAAGGAAGGGGGGAGGTGGGCAGAGGGAGGGTGATTGGTGGGATTACACCTGCAGTGCATCTTACAAGGGAATATGTGAAACTTAGTAAAAATAGAATGTAAATGTCTTAACACAATAACTAAGAAAATGCCAGGAAAGCTATGTTAACCAGTGTGATGAAAATGTGTCAAACGGTCTATAAAACCAGTGTATGGTGCCCCATGATCACATTAATGTACACAGCTACGATTTAATTTAAAATATATATATAAATATATATATATTTAATGATATTATATATATATAATATATATATAATATATATATATTATATATATATATATTTATCATAAATTGCATTTATCACTAGCACATTTACAGTCCAGGATAAAAAGCATGTTGGAAAAGTTCCAGGAATGTACAGTAAGTCCTCATTCTGTGAAAACATGTTCAAAGCAGGCAGACTTAGCAACCAGATGCAGGCCAAATGGAGCTTGTAGGCCAAAGTCACATTGTAAATTATACTCTGGCCAATTACAAAGAAGCACTTATGTGTTTAACTCCAGAGACCACAAAATGTTTTGTCATCTACCATCTCATTTTTATTTTATTACTTGATGTTTACAATCTATGGCATGAGGCAATAAGCTCAGAAATTAAAAGGGGGAATAGTAATGAAATACCCTTGTTCTGACTCCATGCTTTGCAAGTAGGTGATAATTGTATGCAGGAATGCCTAGTGTCATTGAACAGATAAATGACATAATTGGAAATAGTGAAAATTGCTTTGCCTATTTAATAAGACAAGGTAACTTCAAGGCTGTGGTCTGTATATCATGGACTGATGTGTAACCTGCCCCAGCAGTGGCCCCTGCAGGTTGACATCACATTCCCTAAAGTTTCTACAATTCCAACTTTATCCTACCTCAGGCGGGGCTTGGGTTCCACCTAGTTCAAATGTGAGAACCTTTCGTGCTGGTGATAGTTCAGATCATTCAGCTAGGTAGGCAGTGGCCCAGGGAGGTGGAGGCTGGAGGGAAAGCAGGGAGCTCTGTGCAGCCCCATTCCTCCTACACCAGCTAATGCTGCTCAGCAGAAGTAACAGAGATAATTGCCCTTGGTTGGATGAGCTGCCGCCTTCCTAAATTAGAACCATACTGCAATTAACGTTAGCCATGTACTACATGTGATTACCTCTAGAAGAAACTGTCATCAAGGCAGGTAAGTGAGAAGTGCGGAAGGCTTTTGCTAATGACAGTAGGTGTTGAAGACGGAGTTAACCATTAATCATCTACCTCTATTCTCTCCCAAAGGGAAATTCATCCAATTCATAGACAACAAAAGCACCAAGACATCATTTCTTAAGGGAGGAAGACCAAGGAAGCTCCAGGTGAGATTTTAAATCACTGGCCTTCCAACTTCAAGTCTCCATCCCTCATGTGCTTAGATTATTTCTTTATACGGTGGTTCTCTAAGTGTCCCCCCAACCCCAGACAATAATATCAGCATCACCCAGGAACTTACAGAAATACAAATTCTCAAGTGCCATCCCAGAACAACTAAGCCAGAAACTCTGGGGATAGGACCAGAGATTTTGGGTTTCATTGGCTTTTGTTCTTTGTTCTTTTGATTTTTTTGTGTTTGTTTGTTTGTTTTTGCGACAAAGTCTCACTCTGTCACCTCGGGTGGAGTGCCATGGCATTAAGATAGCTAACAGCAATCTCAAATTCTTGGGCTTAAGCAATCATCTTGCCTCAATCTCCTGAGTAGCTGGAACTACAGGCACCCAACACAATGCCAGCTAGTTTTTCTTTTAGAAGAGATGTGGTCTCACTTTTCTTGCTCAAGCTGACCTTGAGCTCCTGAGCTCAAGCAATCCACCACCCTCAGGCTCCCAAAGTGTTAGGATTACAGGCACAGCTGCCACACCCAGCTCAGGATTTGGGTTTTAACAATCTCTCCTACATTTATTCAAAACTCATATCTAAAACAGGGAACAATGATGAGTCATGTAGTCCCAGCTACTTGGGAAGCTGAGGTGGGAGGATCACCTGAGTCCAGGAGTTCAAGACCAACCTGGGCAACACAGATGGACCTCATCTCAAAAACAAAACAAAACAAAAGCCAGACAGGGCGGTGCCTGTGGCTCAAAGGAGTAGGGCACCGGCCCCTATACCGTAGGTGGTGGGTTCAAACCTGGCCCCAACCAAAAACTGCAAAAAAAAAAAAAAAAAAGTCAGACATAACCATCTGTTAGTTGCTGTATATGAAATAAGCAAGGGCAATTTTGATAAGCTCTTGGGAAGATTAGATGAGAAATCATTATATGGGGGGCAATAAAACACCCCATCAAGTCACTACTGACACCAGTCCAAATAAATGAATGATTCTGAATCACAAACAAAACTCAGCACTTTAGAAGAAACGTAACCATTCAGTTGGAGTAGTTGCAGACAAGATTAAAACATGGTTAAGATGTGGGGAGTCACCATCTCCTTCTCTTCACATGGGTGATAGTGGAAGGCACACTGGCCGCTGAGGAGCAGCTGGGGTGACTCAGTAAGGTGACCCAAGTTTGTTTATCAACTTCCACCACAAGGTGGTCAAGACTTACAGACCCAAGCCCCTCCATCTCTCGGAAACTCTTCAACATCATTAGGAATAGCATCCCCAGGTTCAGCTCCAGCTCCAGCCTCACTCCCTTAGAGGCTGAAAACAGGCTGCATGGCCCTGTCTTGTGCCCTGGAATCACTTCATGCTGTAGGGAAGCCCTGGAGACTCCGTACTGTTTACTGAGTAAGGCAGCAGCCCCTTCCCCATTGCCAGCACATCATCCAGGCTGATCAGAGCCTGGCCTGGTGGTGCAGTATATTGTCACTCCGTTCTTCTGGCCACTCCCTGTGCTGTCTGGTCCTGTTTTTGCTGTCCCTCTCAGTATGCCCATAATGCTCATGTTTCAAAGTTCCCTGTGCCACACTCATCTTTATCCCAGTATATCCCCACCATAAACCTTGCCTTGTTGTGGGAAATTTCTACGTTACTAACCACAGTATTTTCTTTGGAATTACTGAAATTCCCTGTCAATGTGAAATATTTTGTCTAAGAATATAAAGCATTAAGCCATTTTTTTGCCACTACAATCTTAATATGAGTGAAATCATTTGTGTAACAGGCCAGGCATTACCCAGGGGTAATATTTGCCTCTGGAAGCATCTGGCCAGTCTGGATTCAGTCCCAGAATACTAGATTTGGGATAGTAGGGTGTCACAAAGTCTTAAAGAGGGCTAGAGAGGATTTTTAAATGGCAGTTGTCCCATGACCTCTAAAAAACCAAAATCCTAAAGAATTATATGTATTACTTTAAGAATAATGTGAAAAAATTACAGACTTTGCAGTGAGTTTTCATCTTAATTTGCTATGTAACTTTGGGCAAGTCTTCTTTGAGATTTGATTTTTTTATCAGTAAAAGTGTGCATCAAAACATCTCCTTTGTGGTTCGGCACTGTGGCTCAGTGGCTAGGGCACCAGCCACATACACTGAAGCTAGAGGGTTTGAATCCAGCCCAAGCCTGCCAAACAACAATGACAACTACAAGCAAAAAATAGCCAGGCATTGTGGCGGGGCACCTGTAGTCCCTGTAAGCCCAAGAGTTTGAGGTTGTTGTGAGCTGTGACGCCACGGTACTAGACCGAGGGCAACATAGTGAGACTCTGTCTCAAAAAAAAAAAAATCTCCTTTGCAAGGTTTCTGTGCAAATTACATAAAAAAGACTCTGAGAAAATGGTTAACTGTGCCAGGAACAATTAAAAACCAAAACCAAAACAGGAGTCTGGTTTTTTTCAACTAACACCTCTGCTGCATTTATCTTTCCCTTTCACAGATTACCTGCAAGGCCTCTACGGCCGGTAAAGAAATAGTTTAATTAGAAACCTAGGATAGCAAATAAAGGAAGGGCTGAGTCTAGCCATTGAGAATGCTTAACAAACAAGTCAAGGGCAAGAAAATAACTTTCAGTTTAGAAATCCCAGGACTCAAAAGGTCATCTAGCCTAATTTGAGAAACTCTGGTGAGATTTTCTACCCCGCATGTCCTGCCTCTGACTGACAGTGTTAGAGAATGACTTCATGGGGACTGTCAAGGGCTTTTCTGCTGGAACAGATGCCTCAGCAGAATTCACTTTAAAATAGTGTAAGCAAAGAGGAAATGCACACTACAAATGCCTTAGATGGATTTGATCTACACACATAATATCTCCCTCCAATGCCTTAGTTTATGACTTGGCAGTGGAAGTCATTTTGACACAAGGTCTTTAATAACATCGGTGTTCATCCCTAGACTCTTTGATACGCCCAATTAATATATTCTGCAGATGATCTGTCACCCTATGAGGCTGTTAAATGAATCAAACTCATTAAGTGCCCCTCTCTTATTAATAGCACAAATCCCACTGCCGCGCTGCAGAAAAGCTATTAGAGAGCTGGCTTCCGCCTCTTGTTTCCACACATCTTATAAATAAGTCAGCTTAGAAAGGGGTTTGAATCATGGTATCTGGAGTCTGTCATGTCGGCCTGCAACAAGCAACTTCAGGCCTGTCTGGGGGCAGCAGACACACGGTATCAGTGGGCTCTAATGAGGGGCCAGCACAGGAGACACCCTGCTGGAGTCCTGCCTGAGACTAAGTCTGATGTTTCTAAGCCACTTCTCAGTTGGAAGCACCATTGTCAAGAACTTTCTAAAACAAGAAAGCCCAGAATCATACATTATTAGATAAAGAAGGAGCCTGGAAGGAAGGAGGGGAGGGAGGGAGGGAGAGAGGGAGGGAGGAAGGGGGAAAAGGAGAGACAGAGGACAGGTAACATTGCAAAGAGACCATCTGTACTAGGTGGTCCTGGCATCAAGGAATTCAGAAAGCCAGTTAGGGGATGTGGGTTCAGCTGCTGCACATAGAAACCAGCTCCAGCAACACCATACCCCATGGATTAAAACTGCAGTGACCTCAGACAACACCTCTTGCATTGGTTGTGCCAGTTAAGTTGGCCTCAGAATGTACAATGCATGATTATAATAAAGATGCAATTCCAGAACTGTACACACAGCTTTGCCAGAAACATGGAAAAGTCTGTTCCTCTGAAGCAAGGTCAACTGTGCAGTTTTTGTTCCGAAATTGACAGGGTCCCACTGCACAGCCAGCCTCCCCACAGCTATAGAATCCCAAAAGAAAGCAGGTCATGCTTACAGGATGAATTGTGGTCCAAAAGGATTCTCCACATAAAATTCTTGGAAATTTCTTGGTTAATTGGGTTGCATTTCTGACATGAGCTACCATTTCTCAAGGAAAAGTGGATGAGGATAATAATTCAGTTGATCTATGACAGCAGAGGGATGGTCAGAGCCATTAAGTGATCAGTTTAATGATCAGTTAAGCAAATGAAGTTCCTCTTCTTTACCTTGATTTCCCTGGGGCTTCCTAAGGATGGCTGCCACAGCTTCATTAACAGCAGTCTATGGAGGAGACCCCTGGGATTCGTGGCTGTGGTATTAGTGGTGAAAGGTCAGGTTGGAGAGCTCTCTCTGGAGCTGTGTGGCAGACAAACAGAAGCCACTGCAGCACATGGGAGGCAGGCCAGACCTCGGAACGCCCCAGTGTGGTCTTTCTACACAACCCTGTGCTCTGCGTATGCACCTAGCACGTAACCTTGGAATTTTGTTGCATAAATTAAAAGAATTACTTGTAGTCTGTCTTTATTCATTGAGCAGTTTGTTATACATGATCCCTGATCAAAGAGTTTCAGCAAATCCTGCCTGTAATTGCTCTATATTTAAATCTCTACAGAAAAATAACACTGCTACCTGGTTGGACACTGAGCCAGCATCTTCTTTATGGAGATGTCTGCACCCTAATTCTGCTCTACTTTTGCTTATTTCGAAGTTTGTTTTGACTGTAGACTTTACATTGACAGTTTATTTTGACTGTAGAATAATGCACAGATCAGAAATGAAAATGGAGTAAATTCTTGTTTTGGTTAGAACAGAGAGTGGGCTCCTAGGGCAGCTTAAACCAGACCTTATAAACCTGTGGTGAGCCCGTGGGGCTCTCCTGTGTTGGCTCTGAAATTTACAGTCCCCTGTGTCATACACTAACAAAGTCCAGTACAGCTAGAGACACTCCCAGAAAAGAGTAAAGCCATCACGCTGTGTCTCACCAACCGTCCCAGTTTGCCTGCTCCTGAAGGGTTCCCTGGGATTGTACCTTTCTGTGCTAAAGCTGGGAATATCGGGAACATGTCCACAGGTAGATAATGAGCAGATGAGCAGGCCTGAGAAATGCCACAGTCCTGCCGGCAGGAGGGTGCTGTCCGCAGGCAGTGAAGGAGAGATCTGTATTTTATCAGTCATTTGTGATTTCATCTGACATACTATAAAATAAAGAGTGTGAGTAAACCAGACACCACCACCCCCCACTAGCTTGCTGAGCTCTGCCATAGGCCTGTGGTCAGTCCATAAACATCAACGCTATAAGAGAAGTAAAGACATTAAAAGATGCACAGGGCAATTTTCCAATCAGACCACGCCTGCTTAGCCACTGAGGAAAGAAAACTGCCATTATGATTTTAGAACTAGAAAATGGAGCAGTAACACCTAACATTTTACAGCCCATCAGCACATAAAGCATTTTCACCCCTATTTCCATTGATGATTCTCAAAACATACATCCAGCATTCGCTGTACTTAAGTCCATTTGATAAGTGAGCAAACAGAAGTTCAATTGTGAGAAGTCACTTTCAGGACACCAGCACAGTTAGGAACAGCCAGGAGCAGAGGCTTTCAAGAGGGGTTTCCTGGGTGCCAGTCCCAGTCTTACCCCTCCCAGCTAACTGGCCACAGGGTCCTGGTTGGGCTCTGGAGCGCTAGTCTATAAAGCAGGGTGGGGGTGATACACATCCTTTACACCCCATGAACTTGCTTTGCAAATTTAATATGTACAAACAGCCTTAGAACAGACTTGCCACATCATACTTCTCAGCATTGAGCATCCTCAGTACCAGCTATTAAGTGGGAGGGACTAGATATGAAGATAAAAAATGTATATTGTCTCAGGGATAACAATTCTGAAGTCTTTGTTTTCAGACATTATTCTGTTATTAACTAATTGTATAGCCTGCTTCCTATTTTGCATTTAATTGAAACTATTAAATTCTTTTTTTAAAAGTTGATATCTTTATTTCTAATGCCAAGACCATTTAAATGTCTCCCTTGTTTTGTAATTCAAATCTCAAATGATTTGCTGAAATTTACAGAGGAGAGAAATATTTGATATAAAGAAGTAGCTACTGTGAGGTTAATAGTAGTATTTCCCAAGTTCCAGCTGACATATACTCCCTTTAACTATATAGAATATCAATTTAGCTATTGAATCGCAGAGTAACATAACTTCATATCCTGTTACTATTTGTATATTTTGTTTTAATTTTTGAAAGAGTTGTTTAAAATAAATAAAAGGGGCTATTCCCTCTGAGGATGATTAAAATTAAATTTGTTCATGAACATGAGAAATCTGGTTAAAGTACTACATTGTGAACTGACATCATTTATAAATTAGTATTTGAAACTAAAAGAGGCCATTTCCAAATTGCCTTAAGTCAGTCTTACATTGGGAGGTTGACGTGTAGCTCTTTTGAGTCAATAATTCCATTTCTGGAAAATTGTATTAAGATAATAATATGAAAAAGATAAAAACTTTATACATAAGAAAGAACATTCCACTAGTATTTACATAGTGAAAACTAGCAACTCAAACTTTATTAAGGATTTATGTGATATAGTATATCTATATGATAAATATGCAGTCAGCATATTAATATTTAGAAAGGATGATTTTTAATTGGCTATGTTTATGCTATAAAGTTCAAAAAATAGAAGAACACAATTTTTATGTGATATGCTCAAACACCAAAATATTAGTAGTGACTGCCTTTGGTTGGTAGGTAATTTTTGTCTTTTTTCTATTTTCTGCAATCCCCATATTTTATTCAGTAACATGCACTCTGTTCAAAATGGGTAGATAGAGATTTAAATGAATACATTATGCAAATATTTCCAATGTCCTGAGGCTCATCTCACTAAGTCACTTTTACCCTCTCTGTGTCTTAGCCTTATTCATACTCTGCCCATTGTGGGGACAAAGCCTCTCTCCCTGTAGGCCAGCCCTGGAGCTAGGATGGAAGCACGGAAAGAACACTTGATAAGCGATTTCTAGTCAGCAGCACTCTGTAGGCATGAGGAATTAGGATGCTTACAACTGTCCCGTGAAATGAGAATAGTTACCTTTGTTCATACATGAGGAGGGTGCAGCAGAGAGGACCTGCCACAGGCTAGGGCTCCCCTGGACAGGAGTAGAACCCTGAGCCACACCTGGGCACTGCACCTTTTAGCACTGGGCTCCTTCTATGCTGCTCTGAGAATCCAGCAAGATGACAGCATCCAGTGTTTTGAGAATTACAAATGTGAAAATTAAAGGAAAAGAATGGCACTAGGCTATCATTAGGCATTAAAGCGTACAAGCTCTCAAAATACAACAGAACCAAAATCTAATTAAATCATTTATATTTAAAGATATATATTTATCAGCAATTTCAAGAAGCATTTTCCAAGTTTCTTTAAATAAAACACAAGGCCTGATGACTTCTGTTTGGCAGAGCAGGACCTTTTCAGTCCTCCAACAAAATAGCAGAGGCAGCTATTCAAGGAGCCGGGAACCACAGCTAAGAGTCATTTCTCATCTCTAAGAAAATGTGTCTTCCACCTGGACTGGAGGTTACAGCACATTTCCTTAGTGGTTACTACAAAGCAAACCCTCCAACATACAACCAGACGTCCTCAAACTATGGCCCACAGGCCACATGAGGCAGTGTGACTGTATTTGTTCCCATTTTGTTTTTTCACTTCAAAATAAGATAGGTGCAGCATGCATAGGAATTTGTTCATAGTTTTTTGTTTTTTAAACTATAATATGGCCCTCCAATGGTCTGAGGGACAGTCAATTGACCCCCTGTTTAAAACATTTGAGTACCCCTGAAATAGGCAAATCATGAGGTATAAAGAAAGAATAATGATGTTTTGAATTACATTAGCTAAAGGCAATTAGAAAAAAGCAAAATCTGCCCCCTTTGCTCTCCAGGTCACATGTAAATCTAGTGTTTTGGAAACTGTTGCTCACACATCCCATCATTAAGAAATTTAGAGCAGGTGAACCAGTGGGCAGAGACAAGATGGCTGACTGAAGCCAGCTTTACACAGAGGCTCCCGTCCAGAAGGAGAGTTAAAGGAAAGAAATTTAGCAAGTAACCTGGTGGATTAGAGGTGCACCAAGAGAGAAGACTGAAGAACGCACATCAACCCCACTGAGGTGAGCTGTGACCACAAGGATACAAACAAAAGGTACAAAATCCATCACCAAGCAGACAGGAGTCCCCTCCCCCATGAGAACAGCTCGGAGTGCCCCACCAACAAACAAGCAGAGTTCAAAGGTCCTCCCACTACACTCCATGGGAGAGACCCTCTAAAATCTGGACCTACCTCCCCTACTAGGATGCCATGGCATTCCCCTACCAGGCATAAAACTGTATATATTCTCTACCTGCAACTCTGAGCTCCCAGCACTCCCCTCCACTCTCACTCAGAGGTCTGGAGGCCTGTCCCCCAAGAGTCCAGATTCTTGGGTGACTTCTCAAGGGGTATGGACAGGGCCTAAACTGCAGCTGGTCAGTGCTGACTCTATGGCACAGGAGTGAGGAGAGGACCATAGGCGGAGAGGGAACCAAACCGGAGGGGCAGTGCCCCGAGGTGCAGAGTAGCAGCCGTCTTTTGGCAACAATAGGGCTCACTCCTGGATATTCCAAGGCCACACCCCCTGTCTCCCTGGGCAACCAGAGGAGGCCAGGCATCTACTCAGGTGGCAACCACCACTGAACAGATCTGGGATGGAAACGTAGGCACCATGAGTAAAGGCTTTGCCTGAGGCAGTACCGGCCTGGGTGGAGCACAGGGATTACAAAAGCACATGCAGAGCTGGAAAGTTGCCAGGGCAGGGCAGACACAGAGGACTGCTTTACTGAGCCTAAGCCGCACCCAGCCCTCAGGGGATCGTCAGCCTATAGACAAAGGAAGACAGGAGACTAGAACTGACACCTAACTGAATACAAACCTGCAGGAGCAAAGACAGGGCCTGAGGCACAGGCTCTGGGAACTCAAAATAGCTTCTCTTCTGCAGGGGAATTTATCAGGGACAGAAACAAATTTCCGCAAAGTTGTTCTGTTCTGTTCTGTCAGTAACATCAATCAGGGGCGGGGCTGGAACTGAGTGAATACCCCCAGCCTCCATCAAGCACTCAAGGTTGTCAGGGCTCACCTCCCCCTGCTAGATAGAGGCAGAGTGCAACAACCTGGCTCAGCAGAAATAGATTTCCTTGTGATTCAGGCAGGTGCAAACCCCTGGAGTATCTGCTTATTGGAGGCAACTGGGTCACAGCCCTGCGGGGCTATTAGTGATTGGGTGTGACAGAGGTGCAAGGTGTGGAAGGAGGCATCAACCTTCTCAGGCAAATCTATTTGCTGGGTGGGTCCTCCTGACTTCGCGGAGCACCAGAGCAAGTCATATCTGAGGTGTCACCAAACACCTGCGATCTAGTTGCCAGAGACCTTTTAAATTCTCCCACCTGACCCAGGTGCTGACTGAGATGATTTATTTGGACCTTTTGAACTGAGCCAATCGCCTGAGGACTACTCAAATGGTGCCCTGGGTGTGTGGTTGTAGGAAGGTTTGATTTTCCTTTTCCAATTGTTGCCTGTGGGGGGGTGGGGTGAATTAATTGCTGGTATTTCCCCACAGCTGAGACTTTAATCCAGAGTAACTGTTTCACTAGGGTCAGACAGAGACCAGCTGAAAACAAGACAGAACCATTTAGCTCCACCACCCCACACAGGTCCCCAGTTTCTGAGGCCATAGCACTGTACAGGTCTTCAACAAAGCTCCAGGGGAAAAATCAAATACTGTAAAATAATCATGGGGTGGAATTAGCAGAAAAACTCTGGTAATGTGAATAACCAGAATAGATCAACCCCCACAAGGAAAGATATGGCAGATGTAACTGAAGATCCCATTCATAAACAGTTGGCTGAGATGTCAGAAATTGAATTCAGAATTTGGATTGCAAACAAGATTAATACAATAGAGGAAAATTTGGAATTAGAAGTTCCAGGAGCAATTCAAAAGTTGGAATTAGAAATTCGAGTAGAAATTCAAAAGTTGTCTCAAGAATTTAATGAATTTAAACACAAAACCACCAAAGATTTTGACACACTGAAGCAAGAATCTGTAGCCCTCAAATATCTGAAAAATACAATAGAATCCCTCAGTAACAGACTGGAGCAAGCAGAAAAAAAGGATTTCTGACATTGAACACAAAGCCTTTGAACACTTCCAAACTTTCAAAGAGGAAGAGAAATGGAGAGCAAAAATGGACAATTCTCTCAGACAGCTCTGGGATAATTCAAAGAAGGCTAATATCCACCTCATTGGAATCCCTGAAAGTGATGAAGTAGCCTCGCAAGATAAAGAGGCCCTTCTCCATGAAATTATGAAAGAAAATTTTCCAGACATGCCAAGAGATTCTGAAATTCAGATAGAAGACAGTTTCAGAACCCCAGCATGACTCAATCCTAATAAGACATCCCCCAGGCATATCATAATTAACTTCACTAAAGTAAATCTGAGGGAGAAAATTCTGAAAGCAGCCAGAGATAAGAAATGCATTACCTACAAAGGGGAGAATGTTAGAATGACTGCAGATCTCTCTGCTGAAACATTTCAAGCCAGAAGAGGGTGGTCATTAACTTTTAATCTCCTAAAGCAAAATAACTTTCAACCCTGGATCCTGGATCCAGCTAAACTGAGTTTCATTTATGATGGAGAAATTAAATACTTTGATGACATTCATATGTTGAAGAAATTTGCCTTAACCAAACCAATGCTTCAGGATTTTCTCAGACCTATCCTCCATAATGACAAACCCAATCCTCTACCACAAAAGTAAAGTCACTCAGAAATTTTGATCAAACTCCAACTTCCACAGAGGTGAAAGGATTAAAAATGTCCACTGTACTTTTGAAAAACTCGATACCCAAAATATTACCAGACTTATCAATATTCTCCATTAATATGAATGGCTTAAACTGTCCTCTAAAGAGGCACAGGTTGGCTGACTGGATACAAAAATGAAGGCCACATATTTGCTGTATACAAGAGTCACATCTTACCTTAAAAGATAAATATAGACTAGGGTGAGAGGATGGTCCTCCATATTTCAGGCAAATGGTAATCAGAAAAAAAGCAGGAGTTGCGATTTTATTTGCAGATTCAATAGGCTTTAAACCAACAAAATTAAGGAGGGATAAGAGTGGTCACTTCATATTTGTTAAGGGTAATACTCAATATGATATATTTCAATTATTAATATTTCCGCACCCAACCAGAATGCACCTCAATTTATAAGAGAAACTCTAACAGACACGAGCAACTTGATTTCCTCCACCTCGATAATAGTCGGAGATTTTAACGATCCTTTGGCAGTGTTGGATACATCCTCAAATAAGAAGCTAGGCAAAGAAATTTTAGATTTAAACCTAACTATCCGACATTTGGATTTAGCAGACATCTACAGAACATTTCATCCCAACAAAACAATACACATACTTCTCATCAGCCCACGGAACATATTCCAAAATTGATCACATATTAGGTCACAAGTCTAACCTCAGTAAATTTATGGGAATAGAAATTATTCCTAGCACCTTCTCAAATCACCATGGAATAAAAGTTGAACCCAGTAACAACAGGAATCTGCATACTCATACAAAGATATGGAAGTTAAATAACCTTATGCTGAATGATAGCTGGGTCAGAGATGAGATTAAAGAGGAAATTGCCTAATTTTTGGAACAAAACAACAATGAAGGCACGAATTATCAGAACCTCTGGGATACCGCAAAGGCAGTCCTAAGAGGGAAATTTATAGCACTGCAAGCCTTTCTCAAGAGAACGGAAAGAGAGGAAGTTAACAACTTACTGGGACATCTCAATCAACTGCAAAAGGAAGAACATTCCAACCCCAACCCCACTAGAAGAAAAGAAATAACCCAAATTAGAGCAGAATTAAATGAAATTGAAAACAAAAGAATTATAGAACAGATCAATAAATCCAAAAGTTGGTTTTTTGAAAAGGTCAATAAAATAGATAAACCTTTGGCTAACCTACCAGGAAAAAAAGAGTAAAATCTCTAATCTCAATCAGAAATGACAAAGACGAAATAACAACAGACTCCTCAGAAATTCAAAAAATACTTAATGAATATTACAAGAAACTTTATCATCAGAAATATGAAAATGTGAAGGAAATTGACCAATACTTGGAAGCATGTCACCTTCCAAAACTTAGCCAGAATCAAGTAGAAATGTTGAACAGGCCAATATCAAGTTCTGAAACAGCATCAATGATACAAAATCTCCCTAAAAAGCAAAGTCTGGGACTAGATGACTTCATGTCACAATTCTACCAAACATTTAAAGAGGAACTAGAACTCAACCTGTTCCAAAATGTAGAAAGAGAAGGAAGACTACCTAACACATTCTATGAAGCAAACATCACCCTGATTCACAAACCAGGAAAAGACCCAACAAGAAAAGAACATTATAGACCAATATCACTAATGAATATAGATGCAAAAGTATTCAACAAGATCCTAACAAACAGAATCCAGCAACACATCAAACAAGTCATATATCATGACCAAGTTAGTTTTATCCAAGGGTCTTAAGGCTGGTTCAATATACATAAATCTATAAGTATAATTCAGCACATAAACAAATTAAAAAACAAAGACCATATGATTCAATTGACGCAGAAAAAGCTTTGGATAATATCCAGCATCCGTTCATGATCAGAACACGTAAGAAAATTGGTGTGGAAGGGACATTTCTTAAAATGATAGAGGCCATCTACAGCAAACCCACAGCCAATATTGTATTGAATGGAGTTAAATTGAAATCATTTCCGCTCAGATCAGGAACCAGACAAGGGTGCCCATTGTCTCCACTGCCCTTTAACATTGTAATGGAAGTTTTAGCCATTGCAATCAGGGAAGAAAAGGCGATCAAGGGTATCCATATAGGGTCAGAACTGATCAAACTTTCGCTCTTCACAGATGATATGATTGTACATCTGGAAAACACTAGAGATTCTACTACAGAACTATTAGAAGTGATCAAGGAATACAGCAGCATCTCAGGTTACAAAATCAACATTCATAAATCAGGGGCCTTTATATATACCAATAATAATCAAGATGAAAAAACAGTTAAGGACTCTATTCCATTCACAGTAGGGCCAAAGAAAATGAAATATTTGGGAGTTTATCTAACAAAGGACTGAAAGTTCTCTATAAAGAGAACTATGAAACTCTAAGAAAAGAAATAGCTGAAGATGTTAACAGATGGAAAAACATATCATGCTCATGGCTGGGAAGAATCAACATTGTTAAAATGTCCATACTACCCAAAGCAATATATAATTTTAATACAATCCGTATTAAAGCTCCATTGTCATACTTTAAAGATCTTGAAAAAATAATACTTCATTTTATATGGAATCATAAAAAACCTCAAAGCCAAGACATTACTCAGATATAAAAACAAAGCAGGAGGAATCATGCTACCAGACCTCAGACTACACTATAAATTGATTGTGATCAAAACAGCATGGTACTGGCACAAAAGCAGAGAAGTAGATGTCTGGAACTGAATAGAGAACCAAGAGATGAATCCAGCTGCTTACCATTATTTAATTTTTGACAAGCCAATTAAAAACATTCAGTGGGGAAAAGATTCCCTATTTAACAAATGGTGCTGGGTGAACTGGCTGGCAACCTGTAGAATATTGAAACTGGACCCACACCTTTCACCATTAAGTAAGATAGACTCTCACTGGATAAAAGATTTAAACTTAAGACATGAAACTATAAAAATACTAGAAGAGAGTACAGGGAAAACCCTTGAAGAAATCGGTCTGGGCGAGTATTTTATGAAGAGGCCCTCCCCCCGGGCAATTGAAGCAGCTTCAAAAATACACTACTGGGAC
>CAUYPK010008816.1:0-27810 GCA_963574355.1 Loris lydekkerianus | reverse complement strand
AAGGTGTGTGGGGGCCCACCCCCCCCTGGCCAACTGTGGGGGGGTTACAAACACACCGGGGCATAAACACAAAAAAAAAAAAAAAAAAAAAAAAAAAAAAAAAAAAAAAAGAAAGAAAGAAAGAAAAAGATGTGAGGGCTTTGACCTACCTTTCTGTAATCACTATGTACTAAGCTTGTATTAACGGTGAGGAGGGGCTCATGTCTTGAGGTCACACTGCTTGGTGTCTCCTTCAGGCACTACTGTGTGAGTGTGTTACTGCAGCTAAGGGTCTGATTCCTTTATATGTATTTCTGCTGCTCTGTCTTCATTTATAAAATAGAAGTAAAGCAATATCTACATCCTTACTGGGACACAGGATGGCACTGCATGAGTATAAAGGAACAGACCCCATAGGATTGCTTAAGAAAAGACAGTTATTAATAGAAAACTGCTCAGTAAAACACAGTTAGGGGCCATTACTAAAGGCTGGATGTGCTCTTGATATACCTTGTTTTACCTGCCTCACTTATTTACCCTTCGTCCCTGGCCCCAGACGTGTTTGAGTTTGTGTCCTCAGTAAACATGGTGTCCATGATAATCATAATACTTCAATCACTGAAGCAGGAATAGACTGATAATTTTTGAAAGCTTTCCAATAAGACTGACAACAAGAAAAATACAGTTTAGCCAACACACCTCATTTATCAGGACATTCCATTCCATAAACATTTTTATCAAATTTGATTTCTATTGCATCATTTTTGTAAGCCATCATTTTATCTAATTCCAGAGGCTCTATGTAAGCACAGCCAGACTAGTCTGAGCCTGGCACAGGTGATTTCTAAATGAAACTTTTGCTTTCAATTAAAAAAAAAATTCCAGCTAAATATTGTTTCCTGGCCATGTTTTTGAGAATATGAGATTCATTCTAAGTAGGTCTCTCATAAAATGACTATTGAAATGTTCTTACAATGTTTGTAATTTAAAACAGCAAGTTTACCAAATAGCAAGCTGAAATCAGGTGTTTTAATAACTTTTAAAAGCCCCACAAAGATGTAATACAGGCAGTCCCCAGGTTATAAACATTTGATTTACACATAACTTGTACTTACAATAGTAACCCAAGGATTGCCTGTAACATTTTTATTAAAACTGAAAATTGACTAAAATCCTTTTTGTTGTATTCTATGCCTGGTACAAAATAGGTGTTCAATGAATTAGCATTTTTATTAATATGTGCTCAAGACAAAAAAGCCAAGAAGCAGAAAAAAGAGACACACCACTTTCTGAAGTTGAGGAGGCTACTTCTTAGTCACAGAGCAGCAAAAATACTAGCAAGTCTCTTAACTAAAAGATGACACTTATCTCCTTAAATGGGATTATATCCAATATTGACATTAGTTTTCAGTGCTTTCCAGACATTGAAAATATTCCTTCCTGAAACAAAGTGGAGCAGTAAAATAAATTTACTACCTTTATGAAAGTTTGTCAACTTAGGCAGTAAAGTTATGAATTTAATTAGTTTAGTGTCTTTTTAAGCTCTCTTCATCTGCAGTTCTGGAAAAATTGAATATAATTCTATGTAGTTGCGATTCATGGTAAAAAGAGAGCTTCCTAAATGGCATACTCAACGTCAAGGACATGTTAAAATTTCTTGAAAAGAGGTACTGTGTTGATTTTAGCCACAAGGAAGCAAAACTCTTCAGCAATGCCCAAGATGCCTTCTGCACTTCTCTCTCAATACTCTAAAATGCTGATCCATTTGGCAACCTGTCTACCCAAATGAGGCTCCAGGGAAAGGCGTGAACTAGGAGGACAGTGGTGCAGAAATTTCAAGGTGGAGTGATAAAGACCATCCTGTAATGGGGCCCAAAAAATGGCTGTGTGGAAAAATACCAAGGTTGAACCAGCAAATACTGAGAATACATCGCCTGTACCAGCACAGGCAGTAGGGCATGGTAGGATCCTGCCTGTTGATCCTCTCTATTCAGGGCTGTGAGTCACACAGCCATCTGAAAATCCCATTGATGAGGTTCATCGGGTGACCTCCACACCCTCGCTCCTGGGTCTCCTTTCATTCTTACAAAAGATCTTGGTGCTATTCTTGGCTTCTGCCAAGGGCGGGGTGAATAGTTTCTGGCAGGGCTGATGGAGGTTGGAAATAACTCTGGAGGAGCAGGGTGGGGAGAAAGGGTGAAATTCCAGGCCTTCAGTATTAATAACCTATTGCCTACACCATTAATAACTTTTAAAATAACATCTATCATTATAGAAAGAATGCCATACTTTGAATTGTCATATTTACTGGGTAAATCATAAAACTACACTACTACTCAAAGTTTTTAATTCCAGCACTTGATTTTGAAGAGAAATCAGTGGAAAGTGTATTTTATTCAACAGTGTGACATCATTTGCTAAGGGCATATGCTAATATAAACAACGTGCAAATGTAAGTTATTTTAGATTATATACTGTTTTGTAATTTATGTAAGTCAAATCATCTGGGTTATAGTCCATGAGTCAGGCTGTAACCAGAACATTAGAGCAGAAATTACACAAAGAACATCCATTCTCTATTTTTTTTATTTTTTACTTTTCAGTTGAAGTACTGTGGCAAACTGGTTAAGAATACAGAATATTTATTTAAGATTGGGTTGGGTTGGCCCCAGCTCTGCAGTAAACTGATTTAACTTTTCTGACCTTCAGTCCTCCTGTTTGAAAAAGAAGGATAATTATGACTGCCCTATGGAGTTGTTGCAAAGATAAAATTTGAAACTGTAGGCAAAGTATTTGCTACAATGTTATTAGTGACCATATACTCAAAAGCCTGGGGTTCATATTGACCTTTGGGAAGTAACTACGTGTACCTTAATAGAATAACTCTGCTCCAGGTAATTTAGACATATAAAAGGTCTTTTATCAATTATTTCCTTTTATAAATAAAAGAAAAATAATCTTGAATCAAGAAGCTCATATACTGCTCAACATTACTGGCATTTTGGCTGCTGGAGATAAAGCCAAGAAACAAAGTGTTGGATTACTTGTGTTATACAAAATAAAAAAAATTCCTTCCTAATGGCCAAAAAGAAGGGGATTGAGATCATTTTAAAATGGGCAGAAAAATAATGCTTAGTGTTAAGGTCAAGGTAGCCTTACAAGGTTTCACAGCAAAAGCACATCTTGTATACATAAACACATGACTAAGTGATCAATCAAAATGCTTTCCACTTCTTTTGTTTTAGGGCAGTGTCCCTAAAATAAAGAGAATGAAAATTCTTAGGAAGAGGATCACTTAAAATATTGACTGAGGGCTGGCAGGTTCGAATCCAGCCCATCCTGCCAAACGACGACAACTACAACCAAAAAATAGTTGGACATTGTGGCGGGTGCTTGTATTCCCAGTTACTTGGGAGGCTGAAGCAAGAGAATTGCTTACACCCAAGAGTTGGAGGTTGCTGTGAGCTGTGATGCCACAGCACTCTACCCAGGGTGACAGCTTGAGACTCTGTCTCAAAAAAAAAAAAAAAAATTGAGCTAGGGTAATTGAAATAAAAATATTCTTCTCAGATACTAACAAATACACCACACCAGTGACACGTGGAAGGGTCATTCCTTTAAATAAATGGAACAATAAGCAAGAAGGTGAAAAAAATTCTAGATGCATTATTCAATTTCCTGATATCCTAAGAACCCAAGGGCTGTCTATATTCTACTAGATTTAAAATTTATTTCTGTGAAGTTTTATGACATGGTATATATCTAAAATTATGACAGCGTATTTTTGCTCCGGAATCCTCCCTAGATGAGCAACAGCAAGCTTCCTTTCACATACAGTTGTGGAGAGATGATTTCAGCAACTTGGCAAAAATTCAAAAGAATAACGCAATTTGAGAATAATGTCATTGTTATTCCTTCCTAAAAAAAAAAGCTTCTCTTTGTCTCACAATAGAATATTTCCTCATTTTTCCTCCTCCACTCCACAATAAATAAATTAGAATTCTATGTCTGACCAAAAGAGGCTAAATAGAAGAAAGACCAGATAAGACGTGACTCAGCAGGTGGCTCTGCCAATGTGAAGTGAGGCTGAGTAGAAAAGAATCAGCAAAGAGGAAAGCACGATGGGACTAAGTCTAAGTCTAAACTTTTAAATTCAAACTTTAGTTACCTTTATTTTGAGACTACTTTCAGAAAACTGAACTAACCAAGGGTTGGACTTGTTTTATGTGATAATACGGGTACAATTGTCCCTCCAGACTTGTCAGACTTTAGATAGACAAGTCTGGAGGGGTGCTCCAGATTGACTGAAGGTCTATTTAAAATTTACACATGAGAATGACACAAATTTCAGCTTATGTGCTTCTCACACAGTGGTTCCCAAACTGTGTGTGAGGTACTTTGGATACCCTTAAGGGCATAAAAGAGTTCCTATTTTCAAAGACAACACAATGATACTCAACGTACATCAGGAACCCACGAACTACTAGTTTAAAGTAATTCACAGTTTTAAGATCGCAATTGGCTCTGTTTCTTTTAAGTGACATCACATCTTTGCTAAGTCAGTCTCAAAAATCAGGGTGGATTAGAAAAAGAGGGTAGCCGTAGCCAATCTGATTACAAAGTTTGGGGAGTTTCCATGAATAAGTTACTTACTAACACTGACAAATATATCTCTATATATTTGATTTATTGGTATTACTTTTCCAACTGGCTACTAGATTGTTATGACATAAGTAGATAAGTTATTCGCATCTAATTACTTAAAAAACAGAACTCAGGTATTTCTTTTGGCCTAGGGGCACCATGAGGAAAAACAAAAGCAAAAACACGGAAACACTAGGGTAAACTAAGAAAGTTTGAGACCTTCTGTTTTGACATTTGGAAGAACATATAAGCAGGTGTCAACATCAGAAACAAATGATGCTTTGTGCTGTTGATTTTTCACATCTAATGCCGGTGAAGATGAGGTTCTAGAAGATTGTATTTAAACGTATGATTCAGAACTTACCCTCAGGAAACAACCCAGGTACCTAAAAAGAGGCTAAACATAGACAAGTTGCGGACAGAACTACAAAGTAGAGAGACTTTGCCTCGTTTCACTTTCCCTCCCCAGTCTCTATTCGGTTTCTACCTATTGTAGTGTGAGGCGTTTTCAAGCCAAATACACCTTTCTTACAGCGGTGCCTTAGTATGTTTATTGGGACAAAGCAAAGGCATGCTTGTGTCTCCTTTCAGGGTCCTTGAATTGCATCAGTTGCATTGAAACCCAGCTTTCATATCATTTTTCTTTTCCAAAACCATACAGTGCTTTGTGGCTCATTAGAGGTTAAGCCACTAAAAGTTGTCAAAGTATCTTAGCCAAATATTTTAATGATCAGCATTTATAGTTGCATTGCTCCACAAATTCTCTTTCATGGCCTATCCTGGGTCTGTATCTTGCATTTTTAAAGTAATTTCTCGATACTAGAACAACTGAACTGCCAATTCAAACTTGTACTTTAATCAAAAAAGTGGTAGCTATGAAAGGGCTATTGCTACATTACCATGGTTGTGGATTTGACGTAGACATTATTCTTCAGATGGCAGTTTCCGTCATTGGGCACCACTATGCCTGCCAATTTGCTATCAAGAGCAAGATGAGAGGTCTGATCTGTCATCACCAGCAGCAATCTTTTGGCTTCCTTTCGCCATCCAATATGACTCTTAAAATAAACATGTAATTAGCCTTTGTACAATAACATAGATCTGTCTGTGGTCTCTGCCTCAAGTAAACATTACATTCGAGTTGGTGAACATATGCCAGGCTAGAATAATGTGCATAAGTACAATGCTGAATTAACTTTTATGTGAACATCTTCTATTTTCCCACGGTCATCTGGGCACACAAGTTCCTGGCCAGAGTCTTCTCGTATTCCACTGGAGGAAGATTAAGCCAGGTTACAAAGTAGGATGACCTAATGTGAGTAGGTGACAGTCTACTCTCTTCTTTGGAGTGTGGTGCATTAACAAAGCAGGCCTTTTGGAAAGAATTTCCATGTGAGTGAGTTATTCTTTCCCTTTTATCTTTTCCTATTTATATCCCCTTCCCAAATTAGCTCCTCTGTCCCAAACACATACCAACTGAAAAAAAAAAAATAATAACCTTGGTGAAGAGTAAGAGATAGGAGAAGACTGTATTCATCTCTAGTATGTTTCGACTTTTATATGAAAAAGAAAATAACAGATCTGACCAAATACTTCATACTGTGAACCCTCTTACCTCACAGACGGCCGCCTGCAGCATAGCGTCGAAGCCTCCTTCTGGTGTATCTATGTTTCCAGAGATCTTCTGTCTGTGCACTGCTTTCTCAAACTCCGTGATGTTCTCCGTCAAAGACAGCACGTGAATGTACCCGTGGGGAGGCATACAGTCTAAATTGTAATCGCTACATGAGAAAAGAAGAGATGCAAAGTCTATTTTACTGTACTTCCTTAAAAATTCCAGAATGATACTAAAGAAAAATTGTGTAGTTGTGTGAAAAGGGAGGAAGTTTTATAAATACTTATAAAATTAGAAAGAAGTTCAGTATTGGTGACTATTTTCTTGCAAGTAGAAAATAGGACAAAAAGAGTTAAGTGTTAAAAAAATGAAGACTAAACATGTTTAATATGGGACAACTAAAGGCTTTCAATATGCTAATCTGCATTGTAAGTTTTTAAGGGGATTATAAGAACAGATGACCCTGGAATAACTAAGAAACACTGGGGAGGGGGGACTATTTTGGAAGAATTTAGTTGAAATATCATATTATTGTTTGACTTCTTTTAAAAAATATTGTATAAATTTTAAAAATGATGCTTGGTATAGAATTATTGATAAACAATCAAAATTCGTTAAAATTATTCTGAAAATTTCTTTATATTCTAGCAAGTGAGAATCATTCATTCCTCAGGTGTTCAAGGGGCAGGCTCATGAAACTTCCTTAGGAGATAATCAGTCCTATTCTGGTAGAGAGGATAACAGAGGTATTTCAATGAAATGGACTATGTATCAGAAGGCGATCTGAACAATTTGTGAAAGTGGAAAAGATGTTAAAAATAAACTGTCTTATGATAAAAGAACTATATAGATTTATTTCTCTGAAAATTCAGCAGGCTAATGACAATACTGTGTGAGAAACTTGTATTTTTATAGTTAGTTCTTTCATGGTTGGGCATGTATTACTTAGAATCGGGATTCCAAACTGATTTTTTTTAAAGGCTCTTCCTAAGCACTCAAATTTTTATCATTTGACCCACTCTCCATGTGATGGTTGAGATTTCTTTGCAGTCCATTATAAGCAACATACTTACACCTAGTCGCAAGACAGTGATGGGGAGAGAGAGGCTGTATTGGCAAAGTAAATACTTTAATATGTGGTCGAACCTTAGTTCAACAAATTTGGAGCCATCAAAAAGGAGAAATACAGAATTTCCAAAGGGGTATTAATATACACAGCAGCCTAATCATGGTAGGTTTATCCAAAGTTACTAATAAAAACTGAATGAATAATATTTTAATGAATATAAAATAAAAAGCCCAATCTACAAATAATCTCAGAAGTTTTCAGATGGGAACACACGCCTCCTCCACAAATATTTTTTCTTTTTTTTTTTTGAGACAGAGTCTCACTATGTCGCCCTCAATAGAGTGCTTGACATCACAGCTCACAGCAACCTCAAATCTTGGCTTCAACCTCAAATCTTGGGCTTAAGCGATTCTCTTGCTTCAGCCTCCCTAGTAGCAGGGACTACAGACACCGGCCACAACACCCGGCTATTTTTTTGTTGCAGTTGTCCTTGTTATTTAGCTGGCCCAGGCAGAGCTTGAACCCGCCAGCGTCGGTGTATGTGGCTGGCACCTTACCCACTGAGCTCTGGGCGCCGCCCCACAAATATTTTTAATTCTTACTGCATAAGACAAAAATATAAAGTTTGGTAAATTCTTTATATACAAACAAAGTGAGATTTTATGACACAAAAATTCATTTAGTATTATCCACATCAAACATTAGATACCTGCATTGATTATGAATCCTTTCAGGGTGAATGCTAATATATGGTGAAACTGTTTTATCAACATATGAGCCAAATCCTAGGCGGAAGTCACGGGAGAAAAATGCCATTTTTCTAGATAAGTCATTTCCGACAGAATTTAATTTTTCTATATTATTGTGCATTGATGCTGAGACATCCACCAAATAATAAAGATCCACAGGATATTTCTTCAGAGGATGAATTTTCAGCATAAAATTCACTTCAGCTCCTAGTTCAAAGAAGGAAAAACATAACGCAGTCTTCATTTTAAACATTCAGGATAAGCTGTCAATAAATCAGTCGCATCTTAGGGTCTAGCACAAGTATCACCAATTTGGACATAATGAATAAAATTTGAAATATTCTGATATAATTGTAAGTCGGTTTGAAAAATCATACCAATTAATTAGTGTCCAAATTCTATAATGCATTTCTCACGTCTACGGGCTAAACAGAGATGATGCTAAATGGACCTGCTCAATATAAATGTAACAGAGCATCATCATATGAACGTGCATTGCCCTTAGTAGCTGGAAAAGCACAGCGCAATCTCGATAAGCAGTCTCTCTTGATAAGTCCAGTCTCTCAAGAGACTGGAGGTGGCTATGCTTTCAGATGAGTTGAGGAAAACCAGAAAGGTACTGTAAGAAAAATAATCTCTGATTGGATACAGGTGTAAATGCCTTCTTTCACGTAAAGGGGTATTTGTTTAATACATATGAGATGGAAAAAGTCCTAGATTAACCTATTCAAAATTTGGTAATTAGTACTTCATCTTGAATTAGTGAAGATTCTTCCTATCAGTTAGCCAAGAAAAGGAACAAGACAGGGGGCTTAAAGAATAGTACCCAGTGCTATGCCACAAGAGACCTGGACAGTGGAGAGGACAGCATCTGTCCAACATGCAGTGGGTGTTCATATACTGAAGAGGGTCCCACCAGCAAGAAGAGGTCACCACAGAGCGCCCCCTTGAGGATAACTGTCTGCACTGCAGACAGTTCTCTGTTACAACATTGACACCAACCAGGACCTGGTGATCCCTGCAGACCTCTACATAGCTGGCAGTTCTACTTTTAAGTATGTGGTAAAAAGTCATCTGTGTAAATGAGGGCAATTTATCACTTGTAAACTTCATTCTTTTAAACAATAAAGAAAATGATTTGCACACTGTTAATTATTTGCCCATAAAGAATATTTTGAGTGGAAAACATTTTTTTTTAAATAAACATTGATGTGTATATATACTTGGTAGCTTGATCTAATTAAAGAAATCCCTTAATTTATCAAACAATATTTTTTGTATTCATGAGCATAAAAATAGCAATATTTTCTTTTCAATTATTTCACAAATCAGTTTTTTTTTTTTTAGCTATTGGCAAAATAATGAAGTTTTACTGATATATAATAATAATTATGAGAGAAAGGGTTAGTCATTCCTAACTTGCCTTTACGTGCAGGAAACACCTTTAGTAACATTCCTGGTTTTCTTTTCTTTTCTTTTTCTTTTTTGAGATAGAGTTTCACTTCGTCACCCTTGGTTGAGTGTGGTGGCATCACAGCTTACAGCAACCTCAAATTCTTGGACTCAAACAATTCTCCTGCTTCAACCTCCTGAACAGCAGGAGCTATAGGTGTGCACCACCACACCTGGGTAATCTTTCTATTTTTTATAGAGATGGGATCTCACTTATGCTCAGGCTGGTCTTGAATTCCTGAGTTCAGGCAGTTCACCCACCAAGCCTCCCGGAGTGCTAGGGACACAGGTGTGAGCCACCATGCCTGGCCAACACTCCTGGTTCTCTGGCTCACATTTGTTAGAAGCAACTGGCCCATTCTCTCACCCTTTCCCTTCAGAAGCTGGGCTGCCTCCAGAGATCTAGTACTGTATTCTGCTCTGCTTTTGAGCCTCTGGTGACAGAAAGCCTGACCATTTGGCAGTGGTCTGCAATTTGCATGAGAAGTAAATTCAGGAGAGCATTAGAAACTGGTACGCAGGGCCAGGTCAATGAGAAATGGAAACAGAGCACAGCTGGGAAGTGTGGTTCATGTGCAGGGGCTTAAACTTAAAACTTAAAAGGCATTAGCATTTTTTTTTTCTTTCAGACCCAAAGTATCAATACTCACTAGGCAAACTGCTGTTAAAAAATACTATCATTGAAGATTAAAAAAAAAACAACCCATAAACTGTATAGGTGTTGTTTTTAACTGTTGACTTGGGATTATGGCTAAAGGGCTTTGGCACTGGCCACATGGTGTTCAACTCGGTGCATTGTTGCTGTTTATGGTGGAAACACAAATGCCCGTCCATTGTCATAGAGTCACTGCTAGATGTACTAGATCATAGTACTTCAGCATATTGTGCAGGGGCTTCCACAGAAGTCTGGGTTGGTGACCTCAGCAAACATGCAGAGTCTATACAGCTTCAGCCAAGGAAAGTCCCTGGAGGCCTAGGTATTCAGGGTGCTCCAAACGAATGCTACCCACACAGAGGTCCTCAGCTGACACCAGCTGCTCTGAGCCTCGTAGGCAAATTCTGGTCTCACCTCAGCAGAGAAGAGGACTATGAGTAAGCCTGGCCAAAAGGTCAGGGTTAGTGCCTGCGACTTGACTTTGGATTACACAGATTCTTGTGGTAGCACATGGGTCAGTAGAGAGCTTTCCAATAAAGGAGAAAAGAGACTCCTTCCACACACAGGCCTTTTAGTCATAACAATAATAACAACAATTTCTACTTTTACACTGCAAGGCCATAGACCTTTCTCTGTGACTCTAGCTGTAATTAGTCAATTCAAGTAGGTTGCTCTAGATAGGTTAACCTCAATCCTACTCTGCTTGCTAAGGACGAAGCTCAAGGAGTCAACTTGGATTACTATGTCTTGCCCAGAGTTTGAGACGTTCTCCATAATATGCTCTCAAGTTGGCTTTGGAATGTATCACAATATATAAGAGAGAAAACTTCTCTTGGTATCAGTATTCCATAGTAAGAGGAAGTCAAAACACCTTTTCAGGGCAATGTGAATAAAGTGTCCCTAGTTAAAACTCCCACTGAAATCTCATGTAATCTCAAAGTAGGACCACTGGTAAACTATATTGAGCAAGGTGAGAAATGGCAAAGAGTATAACGCATGGGCTTACAGAAACCTTGAAATCATTAAGTAATGAAGCCTATAACCCATTTCCGTGTCTTTTTCTTCTGGCAATTTTTCACTTCTCAGTGGTTGTAGAATTATTTCCATAGGAAATATAGTTAGCACTGGACGTGCCTGCATGAAAGTGACAGAACTGTCCTGACAGACCACTGATCTCTGCCCTCAAGGGGGCAGCACCTGCAGGCTCACCAAGGGGCGACATCCAGAGGTTTAAAACAAAGAGTGTGGCAGCGAGGACTCAGAGGGAAGAAAACGGAGCCCATAGCTCCTCATTCTTGTCCCTGTTTCCCATTTAGAATGAGTCCTCCTAGACTGAGTAACCTTCCTGCCACATTCACTCACCCTCGGGGGCAACATATGACCTACAAAGCAATTTTATCTGAAGTATTTTATTTTTCATGTTTAATACATTTCTATTATTACTTTAAAATTAGGCTATCTCAACTGTCAGATATGGATTAAATTATAGTCAACTGGATTTGTTTATATAGACAAGAGTAAACGTGAGTTGAGTATACCCTCCAAATATTTTCAGGTAAGGAAGCATGGGTTAATATTTACAGTGGATAGTAATCAAAGACATTAGTCAAAGTGCCCTTTTAAAATTTCACATCATGTTAATTATAGCTGCTCTTGTCTGTAGACAAAAAAACCTTGTATTTTCAAGGTTTTGGGTATTGAGAATAAGTGGCAATGATTATTTACATTTCTGGTATATTTATCAGTCTCAGAAAGTAACCTAAGTTACTTCTTTATAGTGGGAAATGATTCTGGGGATGCCCCTGCTGTTTTCCTGCTTATGTACTTTACTGTCTGCACACATATTTCATTTTTTCAACAGCTTTTTATTTATGGAGTACAGGTAAACACGAATTTTATGGGTAAGAATTTATGTTTATGTGAATATCTTTAAAACATCACCCAATTCTCCTGGATGCAGAGCTCCGAAATTTTCCTTTCTTTTCTGGAACTCAAGTCACATTATCTCACCAATTGTAGGCCTTTCGTCCTACATTGAATAGTCAGTTCTTACCCAGGAACATGGGTGATGATTGGTTAAGGCCAACCGTGAGAAAGTTATAACAGAATATAATTTGGGGTTGACTATAATATTTCCTCCTTTTCTTCTTTATGGATGTAGAATTCCAACATAAAGCAGAATTGGGTTAATTTTAATATTGTAGTTCAAATTTCTTACTGCTCACCTGTCAGATGGTTTAAGAGTTGAGAATTCGGTTGTTTAGTCTTCAATTTCTTTGCATATTATTCATCGAGTTAGCAATTTCACATGAACTTCTCTAGCATGCCAGAGTATCAGGATATCTTCCCTTCTCATTTCTTGCCTGGATGATTTCCATAAACTCTTCATTTGCCTACCTCTGTAGTCTCATTTTCTGCACTCATTACCTGCTCACTGCGTCGATGTTTTTAAAACTCAAAAGTTGCTTATGTCACTCCCCGCTTAATATTTGCCAGTTTTTCTCCATCAGATGGCTAATGCCCCCAAAGGCTAATATGACAGATTAAAGTGACTCCATCATCTTAACCTCTACCTACATCTTTAGCTCTAGCAAATCAAAACTGCTCATAATTCCCCACATATACCACACAAATACATACTCCTAGGCCCTGCTTATGTTCCCTCTGCCTGTGGTGTCCCAACCTCCTCTTCATGTAATTACCACTTTGAGACAAGATTCAGTGTTCTGTTCCTCCCTCCCTAAACTGGGTTGAGCGTCCCGCCTCTGTGTTTCCATGGAAACTGGAACATACTGCCATTACAGTGTTTACCATATAATTATGAGATTCTAGACTGGGCATCTTTATCTTTTTTTAGAGGCTGAGAGCTACTAAATGAGATAATCGATGTAAAATATTTACCATGGAATTTGATTCAGTAAATATTAATATGTATTAGTAATTATTCCCATTAGTTCTATTAGATTCTAAGCAACATTAGGGTAAGAATGGTTTCCTCATCCTGAAGCCTCTATGTTTGGCATGTGGGTAGTCCTTCACAGATGTTGTACAACTAAACTATATTTGAAGCACATTTTGGTACAGCATTTCAAAAGGCCCACATGTTTACCACAGGAAGAAGCCAGTATCTGGGAGTTCTTTCCAAAAGTGTAGGGAGAGCTTCCATAGAGTTTCTCTAAGAAAAAAGACTATCATCTGGCCTCCAAATGTCCCTGTGGTCACTTCGTTATCCCTAGACATGCTTCATCCTCATACCTTTAGAGACTCTAACTACTCAGGTCTTTGTTTGCTTCTACTAACTTCAAAGGGAAGAAGAGAATCTGTGACATAGAATGAGAAAGAGGACTTGGGGGGGAGTCTTCAACCTACTTAGAGGCACTGCTGGTGATTGGTCTGCATAGTCATAGTGCAGAATTGGGAGTGGCAAGAATGAGTTTTTAAAGTACTCCGCTAATGTCACGAGCACCTCTGACACACTGCCACCACATACGTGACTGGACACCAAGAAAAGGTAACCAGAAACAGTCTGCATACGATGGAATTGAAAGACAATGTGGAGAACTATGAAAGGAGGAAAGAAAAGCCAGTT
The DNA here is from genome assembly GCA_963574355.1 of Loris lydekkerianus. Taxonomy (NCBI): domain Eukaryota; kingdom Metazoa; phylum Chordata; class Mammalia; order Primates; family Lorisidae; genus Loris; species Loris lydekkerianus. Next base: position 14,058 of record CAUYPK010008816.1, on the reverse strand, counting down.
TCTATTTATTATAATCACTTGGGCAGGGGAAGGAGGAGGGTCCCCACAAATGAGACTAGTTTAAAACAGCAAGGTACAAACTGCAGCACAATTCTAAATTTCTGTGGGAAAGAAAATGGGGGAATGTACGCCGGGGTGGAGGGAAAGAATGAGGTTTCTGGTGTTTTTCTATGTTTTGTTTTACATTTTGAAATTTTAAAAAAAGTCATGTATATGTAAAAAATTGTATTAAATCTACACTAAATTAAAGAAAGTTTTATTTTAATATTAAAACAAATCAAGTTTGAAACATTTTTTAAGTTAGCAAAGTATATAGTAAATGAATCTTTACCATATATATTTGTATCATTTCTGAATGAGAATTAGAGAATTCTTTTCTGTCTTCTACCTTCCTAAAATTTTTTTTCTTTTTCTTTTCTTTTTTTTTTTTTTTAGAGACAGAGTCTCATTTTATCACCCTCGGTAGAGTGCTGTAACGTCATAGCTCACAGCAACCTCCAGCTCCTGGGCTTACGTGATTCTCTTGCCTTAGCCTCTGGAGTAGCTGGGACTACAGGCACCCGCCACAACGCCTGGCTATTTTTTTGTTACAGTTTGGCCAGGGCCAGTTTCAAACTCTCCACCCTCAGTATATGGGGCCAGCACCCTACCCACTGAGCCACAGGCACTGCCCCCTACCTTCCTAAAGTTTGAATTTCAGTGTCTTTAGAGAACATCAACCAGGATCAGTAGTCTACTTCTGTCATTATTTTTTCACAAGGCTGGTAGGTAAAAGTAAGAAAAAAAGGTATCATTTAAAAAGTGTAAAGTAAAAGTCATTTTTTAATCTCATTTAAAATATTCAATTTAAAATATAGCCATTATCAATATCCTTTAAGAAATACGTTCAGGGCAACGCTTGTGGCTCAAAGGAGTAGGGCACGGGCCCCTTATACCGGACATGGCAGGTTCAAACCGGCCCAAAACTGCAAAAAAAAAAAAAATAGGTTCAGTATATGATATAATAGAAATGCCTCTGAAAAGTGAAAAATTCTTAAAAGATACTATGTTGAAAGTCTGATAAGAATAAAGGAATAATCTATAAGTATAGTCAGTATTAGAGATCAAGCATTTTTACCTTGGGTATGCTTTATACCAAGTCTTTGACGCCTACACTCTCATGGAGGGAAAGACATGGCATCAGATTTCTATACACGAATATCTGGAGTTGGTAAAGTGTAGATTTACATATCATGCCCAAAAGCTGGTATAGCTTTGATGTCCTAATTCATTTTGAAAATGAACTTATTATCTATTTAATGTAATAAATATTTGCTATATAGCAGGGATATAAAACATAGTTCTGCCACAAAGTAGCTCACAAAGATGATTTACACACAAGAGAAAATTATGCTAATGTTCACATAGCAATTTAAATAGTAGTGGGAAATTGAATGACATCAAGTCCCATAGTGACGGACATGGATTAAGCATTTCTCCCTTCCCTCTCGTACTCCCCATGCTCTCATCCCTACTGCCTTCCCTTACCATCCATCTCCTATTGATGTACCCTGCTTCTCTCGTAGCTCCAAATCCCAAACCTTACTCACGTTTCATCCTCACCTAGATGCGTCTCTACCTCCATTTACGATGTCCTGGATTAAATGCAACACCGCTTCTTCCACAGGGAGCAGGCTCCCTTTCTCACCAAGTTTCTTAAGCCAGACCCCAGAGCCCATCAGTGGCACATCAATCACCATCCCCTGGGGATTCTACCCCCCAATCTCTCAAGCCCATCCAGTTTTCTCCTGCCTCCTTACCACTACCATTACTTGTCCAGGGCACTGAAACTGGTGCCAACTTTTGAATTGTTAATCTATAGTATCAGAGCACTGAAACATCATCACATCTACAAAAAACATGTACGATAGATTCACTGACGTGTATAAAGTATATGTAACATGCCAGTAAAAAGTGTAATTTATATTTTAATTTGATTAGCTAAAAGGATTTGATAGTACGGTTATAATAACCTTGTAATATTTGAGTAGTTTCTAGACATTCTTTAAAGCTATGTAGGAATTTATGTAGCATAGGAGTAATATATTCCTTCAGTATTTGAAGGAACATGGAACATTTCTTCCCATAAAAGCATTTAGATATAATGCTTTTAGGGGAATATTTCTTATTTATTGAAGGGGTTATAATTACTAAAACATTCATAATTTTTTTAGATTTAAATTTTAAATTTTAAATACTTTCTATTTCCTAATGTACTTCTTCTTTAGTCAATTATATGTATATATATATATATTGTAGAAAATTATCTATATTATGAAGATTTAGTGTTTTTCATGTGGTTATCCTGTTCTTCCAGCACCATTTGTTGAATAAGGATATCTTTCTGGATTGTATGCTTTTATTTTGTTTATCAAAGATTAGATGGAAACCAGAGACTTGTTTTCATCTCCTGGTTCTCTATTCTGTTCCATATCTCTATGTCTCTATTTTTTCGTGTGCCAATACCATGCTGTTTTGTTTACTGCAGTCTTGTAATATAGCCTGAAGTCTGGTAGAGTGATGCCTTTAGCTTTGTATTTATTACTAAGAATAGCCTTGGCTATATTGGTTTTTTCTGGTTCCGTACAAAATAAAGTACTATTTTTTCCAGTTCTTCAAAGTATATTGTTGGTATTTTAATGGGGATTGCATTAAATCTGTGGATTGCTTTGAGTAAACTATACTTTGTAAAAGAAAAAAAATCATTTTATAATAAGGAAATTTGCACGAGATTGTTTATTGCAGCTCAATTTACAATTCTTAAAATGTGGAAATATCCACCAACCCAGGAATGGATTAACAAACTGTAGGATATGTATACCATGGAATACTATTCAACCACTAAAAAAGATGGAGACTTAACATCTTTTGTATTAACCTGGATGGAGGTAGAATACATTCTTCTCAGTAAAGTATTACAAGAATGGAGAAGCAAGAATCTAATGTACTCAATACTAATATGATGGGAGCAGATGATCTAATACATGCTCACATTTGAGAAAATATAGAATCTATTCAAGGTTGGGGGCAGGGAACAAGGGAGGAAGGAAAGGGGAAGAGAGAGGGGGAAGGGTGTGTTCCCACATAATAGGCACAATGTTATGATGCATGGTAGGTACATTTCTTGGGGGCAGGACACACTTATAAGAGGGACTCTACCTAAAATTTGCTAACATTGTAACCTAATTCTTTGTACCCTCAAATTAACCTGAAACAATAACAACGAAAAAAGATTTAAACCCTTTACCATAGATTTTTATGATTAATATTTTCTGTCTTCTTTTTCAATATTTTTTCTCTGAGTATAGTTTTATAACTTAGGTGATTTGCCTTTTGTTCTATCTTTTTTAAATTCAGTTTGTCAATTCATCTATTTCACTGGATTTTACTAACAAGCAATTCTCAAATTAATATGTTCATTTTGTTCTTTTATTTCTATTTTACATTTTATTATTTTTTTAAATTTACAAACTTCTTCTTGTTTTCTTATAGTCATCTTATTTTTGTTGTTCCTGTATCTTTGGATGTATAAGGCACCTTTATTTATTCTTTTTTAATAATAAAAATATTTAAAGCTTGAAATTTTCCTAAGAATAACTTCACTTACATCCAATACATTCTGATGTGTGATTTTATTGTTAATATTATTTTATTACTAGAGTTTCAATTTATTCTTGGAGACAGAATCATTTAGGAGAGGTTTTTTCTGAATTTTGTTATTTGTTTTTCTTTTTGAATCAATTTAAAATTTTATTGAACTTGCCTAAAACATCATCAATTTCTAAAAATATTCCATGGGCTTTTGAAAATATATTTTTATATATCCAAAGCTATAAACTGAATTGTTAATTGTGTTCCTCTGAAAATTAAGAATTTGGAGTCTTAACCTCCAATGAGACAGTATTTAGAAATGGGGCCTTTAGGAGATAATTAGGTTTAGATGAAGTCATGGGATGTTCATGATACAATTAGCACCCTTCTAAGAAAAGATTCTGGAGAGCGTACTTTGCAATGTAAGGACACAGCAAGCCTTAATGTTTACTTCATTTGTAAATATTTATTTCATTTGTAAATATTAAGGGGTAGGTTTTTCAATTCACCAATTCTGAAAATCCTATTGAAAGAAAACGAATAGTAGAGAAGCCACAGTCTACAATATGGAAAGAAAGATTTGTAGCCAAGATGATATGAACAAATTGCTCTCAAATTTAAATGTGACTTGGGGGAGTCAAAGAGCTTAAGTATAAATGAGTTACAGAGGTGCTACTGTTGGATGCAATACAGTGTGAAAGAGGCAATGGCTGAAGTGAGAGCCTCAAGAATCCGCAGATGAACAAGGGGAAAGACTGCAGATGACAACATTGCTGAGGGTATGGAAATGTGTAAGAAATTGGAGTCTGGGCGTGATGGCTCACACCTGTAATCTTAACACTCTGGGAGGCCGAGGCAGGTGGATTGTTTGAACTCAGGAGTTCAAGACCAGCCCGAGCAAGAGCAAGACCCTGTCTCTACCAAAAATAGAAAAACTAGTTGGATATAGTGGTGGGTGCTTGTAGTCCCAGCTACTCAGGAGGCTGAGGCAAGAGGACTGCTCAGACCTAAGAGTTTGAGGTTGCTGTGAGCTGTGATGATGCCACAGGCAGGCTACTCAGGGTGACAGAGTGAGACTCTGTCGCAAAAAAAAAAGGGAAAGTAGTTTCAGAGGATAGGTAGGTTCATATAGATATATAGATTAGGAAAACTGAAATAAAAACCTAGTAGAATGACAGAAATCATTAAAGATAGTTGGGCAATCATAACATTAAGCATCTATAGCAGCGGTTCTCAACCTGTGGGTCGCGACCCACAGGAACTGTATTAAAGGGCCGCGACATTAGGAGGTTGAGAACCTACTGGTTTATAGGTATGAGGGACATGCATGTGTAATTACAGGAACACCCAAGGGCAGAGTTCAGGGGACATACTGAATTAGAATTAGGTGAAAAAGAGAATATAATTTTTGTTTTTCCCTCTTTTCCTTTTTTCTAAAAAAAGAATTCATTAACTAGGCTAAACATTTTTTTGCAATAGAGCTATGATCTTACCAAACTAATTACTTTCATTTTTAAATATCCTTTTCCAACTGTTGCTTACATATGTCCATACTGGGCTGTATCATTATTTTAGATTGTAAAAAGCACAGTTTTAATTGGAAGCTGGGATTATGTCTTGGGCCAAGAAAGAAATAGACTTTGTTTTTCTGGTAATCAAAGAGTCTGGAAGAAATAATTTAGCTTTGGAACGGGGAAGGGAGTATGTCAAGAATGGTTATTTAAAAAATTAATGACAGGACAGGACCACACACAATGAAATAATGAAGGCTTGAAGAAAGACAATTGCATGTTGCTTTATACCAGGTTCTCAACCTGTGCGCTGCGACCCCCTTGTAACAATGAAAATACATTGCGGCATTAGGAAGGTTGAGAACCACTGCTTTAGACTAAATCCATCTAACCGAGTGGTGCAGACCTAAGGACCTGGACTTATCTTGCTATATGTAGTTTGTACACTGGGATTCTCTAGCACTGGAGGAAAATGAATACTTTGCAGTGGCCTACAATGTGGCAAACTGTGGGATACAGTGAGATGGAAGGATGATTACAAAAGAAAGACCAGGAGGAAAGGTGCATGTCACTCTCAGGGCCATCACAAAGCTGCCCAAAGTAATTATGGTAATCAGACATTGCAGCTTTGGGCTTAAAAGTTCATAACGCCTCCAAGGACTTAGCTTAATTCACAACTCCTTCTAATCAGTCAATCAATCTAACAAATATTTATGGGGTACTTAATAATGCCAGCACTCAGCATTAAAATAAACATGCTCCCTTTCTCCCAGAGCTGGCCGTACTATAGAAACACAATTACATCACAACATGATCAGAACATGTAATTAAAATGTAGTGCAGTCAGATCTGCAGAGAGTAGTGGAGGATATACAGCTGGAGGCAGATACTATCAAAACTAGAATTCTGATCACCATAGATTTATTTGAAAATCACCAAACCTGGACGCAGCTGGATTGATACTTCTCCTGGTGTCACCTGGGTGTTAATTTCATTTTCCGTTGGTATAATTGCATGCACGGATGGGTACTCTATTGAATCAACTGAGCAGCCTTTGCTTATTAAATTGGAAACTGTATCACAGCGTTCACTTCTTGGTCCACCTGAAATAAAATCCTGTTTAAAAGAAGAAAATCATTGACATTTTTGAATGCATGTCATTTCAATTATAACCACCAACAACAACAAAATACATAGCAGATATTGTGAAGAAGCCATCTTCTAATAAAGAACAAATTATGCAGTTGTTCAAAATAGCTGCATATCTCCAATGAGAGTACTAGCAAATCTGTCTTCATTTAAACTATAATTTCTAAATGTTATTTGAAAGAAGAAAATGAATTATTAAAGGGGAGATTTCAACAGAACACTTAATATATTGATAGGTGATCATTGTAAAGTTACACTAACTTAATTCTTTCTAAATATTTTACTTTCAAAAGACTGATCCAAAAGAAAATTTAGTCAAAACAACCATTCAGAGGTTCTAAATGTGAGCCTGGGTTTTCAAATAACCCAACTGGTGTACTGTTATATATTTATTATATACTGTTATGTTTGGAATATAAGCATAAGTACTTAGAATCACACGCCTAATTAAGCATTAAAAATTCATAAGAGATGGAATCAGAAACCTGAATTTCTTACACCATAAAATACCCCAACTTCTTAGCTATACAACCGCCTATAAATAATGCAATAAACCCAGAAAGATGTTCATGATGAGGCTGGGAAACAAAAGATTACATCTCAAATTCTCCAGATTTGGCAACTAAATGGACAATGTTCACTATCATTCAATACCGGTTAGTTGGTGGTTATCAAAGAGTCACCTAATAAACTTGGAACTAATGGATAAGCTTAAAATACAATTTACTTTGGCTGAGAAAAAATTAATATTTTTACTTTTCATGTAAAAATACTTCTGAGATTTTTTTCCCTAAGTGCAGAAAATGTGTTTACAAATATGGAAATACGTTTTACTATATGTGTCTATAATGTTGGCCTAAATTATTTGAGATATTTTCTTACACATGAGCCAAATCTTTGCTCAACTATCTTCTTGGCAGTGGCTATCTTGATTTGGCATTCAATCATTCTTCTTTTAGTTAGCTCAGATGATTCAGAGAATTGGATTTCCAATCAATTAATCACTCACTCAAAGCGTGCTGATTGAATACTTACTTGGGGTCACTATCTTGTTAGATGCTAAAGATACAGAACAGGGCAAGATGGATAAAAGTCCCTGTCATCAAAGTCAACAGATCATGAGTGAATTAGGTAAGTAAATAAAATCATCATGGGAATTAAACTTAGGGGAAGCACAGAATATCCCAGGGTTATGGAGATAAGGAGATTATCAAGTTTAATGGATGTGACTATTGAACAAGAGGTCACTAACTATACAGCGACATCCTGGCACTGGAGTAATTACATGGGATAGAGATAGGCAACATGAAAACATTCTTACAAGGATTTTAATTCCTCTCTTAAGTGAGAGCAAGCCTTGGCAAACCAGGAACTGTGGAAGAAATGTAGCGCATGGTCTGTTTTTACATAGTGTTAGTGCAAAAAATAAAAGATGCTTTTTACATTTTAAAGGGGCTGTAAAACAATGAAAGAGTAAGCCAAAGGGCAGTAGGTGGCCCACCAAAATTATGTGGCTCTTTTCAGCGCTGACCCTGAATTAGCCTATGGAGCACAGTTGTAACGTAGGTGGAATCTAGATGCAAAAGGGAATATGCCTTTCTTTCCAATCGGGATTTCCAGGTGTTACCTGGTAAGTGACTTCATGAACGTGGAAAATTAAATTTGCTTTGCAACTGGCCATACATGTAGATTTTAGCCTTAAGTTTAAAATAGTCAAACTCTTAACTTTCTATCTACTGATAAAATGTGGAGGGACTGAGTGAAAGATTTAATTTACAAACAGGTTGGAGCTCCTCAGGGAAAGTGGAAAGGCTGCTATCGCATGCATCACATTCGTGCTCGCTGGGGAGTCCCACTTCTCCCCAGTGTGGGGCCTGCCGTGGGTACAGAAGGCTGGTACGTGTTTACTCAGTCATGACTCACATGATACGCCACCGACAAAGGGCACACATGAGTCTCAAAATCACAAAAAGGAAATAAAGTACAAATAGCTCTAATTTTTCTTGTCAGCCACGGCATCTGTTATTTGTGTGTACAGAACGGAGAAGAGAGTGTGGTGGGTTCCCCGTAACTATACAGCATGCTTTGCCATTTGACGATTACATGGCAAACAGTTTTGCTGAAATCAACAGAATATTTTTAATTATTTTGCAATGTCTGAATCACCATAACTGTTCTTATCCCACTGTGAAAACCAAGTCAGAAAAACATTGCCAATTTGCCAATTAGGTTTGAAAAGGGAAGAAAAGATTGTGGTATCAAAATAAAGAACGGAATGCTGCTCCTGCCCACTGCGGCCTACTTTCCACTTTGTGCAAAAGAAAAGCAATTTGAAACCACACCCGATTAATTTGGGGGTTTTTGTGTCATTCTGCTAATTTCTGCTAATCCTTATGTTTTACTTTTTGACAAGAAAAACACAAGCAAAATCCTGCTCCTACTTTCTGCACCTAAAATCTATTTGAGAATGAAAAGCCCAGATTGAAGTTACTCTGGCCACTTTTATCCTTTCAATGTAATATTCTGGGGACATAAATGTGAGTTGTTTTTTTTTTTTTTTTCTTTTCTGTTACTCTTTTTGACTTCTGAACATGGTAACCTGCAGATAAATGGAAAAAGAAAAAAAAAAAAACAAAAAAAAACCCAACCCTTCTTCCACTTCCTTTTGACAGTGAATGTCCTTTATATCCTATTTTAGTACATGCTCCAAGGCTGCCCTGGAGCGCTGGCTGTGCCGTGACACCTGAGTTAGACACTTCAGTACTTCAGTCAGGAGAAGACGAGGATTCTTCAAAACTTGACAAGTCTTTCACAGATGTTAAGAAGAAACAGGAGCCATTAAAATAGATGATATTGATGAGGTTCTTTCTATCCTAATTATTTTCCAATTCCTTCATGAAGTGTGGAGGCAAACAGAAGGCAGAGTGTATGGAATGCTGATTAACGTGCTCTATAAGGATAAGTGAGTAATTGTCAGAACTTTCTGGTAGCCTTTTACTTTTGACTAACTTTGAAGATTATATAAACTAACTTTATTTCTTTGCTGTTTATCTGTTCTAATCATGAACAGAAACAAACAAACAAACAAAAAAACAAAACAAAACAGCCCCTTTCTTTTCTCTGCCTTCAGCCTTGCTGGTTGAGAAATCATTGATATCAGTTGCATCTATGCCCAAATGGTGGGTGATCTTTCAAAATTAGGTATGACACTCTTCCTCTCAGTGAGGCCAGGTCAGCCTGCAGGCATGGACAGCTCCTGCTCTTGATGATGTGAACGGAGGCTAAGTCTTCACACTGGCCACTTCCCTGAGGAAAGCAGCCCTTTTCATTTCCTAAACCTGCATCGGGTGCTCCAGAGCCACATCGAAGTTCTATTTCATCACAACTCACATTTCTTAAGCAATGCCTGTGTGCCAAATGCTTCCCACATTGCTTCATTTCATCTTCTCATCAGTATGAGGCAGTGACAATTAATATTTCCATTTTAGAGGTATGAAAAACTGAGGTATAAAGTGAGTAGGGAACATGTTGAAGTTTATCCGTGTAGAGACCAGTGGAACAGGGCTTTGAATCCAACTCAGTCTCCCTTCAGAGCCTGTACTTTCAGTATGGAAATTGGACTATACTGCACTGTACTGAGTTATTGGGGACATGAACAACAAAATGAGTTTCCTGTTTTCCCTGAGATCCCAACTCAAAGCTGTGGCCAACAGTGGACAGAGGTTTGCCTCCTGCCCTCCAGAAGCCATCTTTTGTCCCCTTAACTTACCTCCTTCCACCTGACCACCCATTCCTCTGAAAGCCCAAAGTCCCTCCCGTGGTAGCACTGGCAATTATTCCCAGAGCTGTGACTCTTGGATAGTTTGGGGCCAGACATGTGAAAGGAGGAAGGGGTCCTTCTGTAGCTTGACATTCCATGGCTGACCTGTTACATGTGGCTGACAACTGGGCTTCTGAACTGTTCCTTAAAGGCTCTTGCAAACTCCCCTCACTACAGGAGTGAGCAGCTAATGGCAGGTCAACACACACTTCAGGGCTCTAAGGATCTTCCCTAATGACACGATAAAAATTTAAAATGGCATACTGGGCTTAGGGTCCAGATATGTCAAACATTCTTGATAGAGAAAAACCTAGAAGTAAATTTCAAATTCCAGGTTATAGAGATGAAGCAAAGGAGACTTCAGAGAACAGGGTGAACTCTGTCTGGTCATTTGGATCATGGGAAGTGATGAAATGGGACCAAGAAACTCTGGAATCATCTCCAGAGGACACTGCCTGGCTCCACAGGTTCTGGCGAAGCACTTCCTACCAGAGGACTCCTGGTGTTCCTCTGGTGTAGCCAAGCTGCTGGTGAGACAGGCTTACTTTCAGGAACAGCTACTGTTTCATGAACTCCTCCCCTGCTTCTATCCTTACATGGTTCATGGAAGAAAATATTGCTTACTTTTCAATTTTCTTTTCCTCCTGGGGGATACATTAGGGCAAGCAGTAATAAGTGAGGTGGAAGGAGGGTGGTAGATGTAGTTCAGTTAAATCAAAGGAGATTTATCTCTGTGCCATGAAAACCCCACCAACGATCTACTTGTTTCAATTCCTAGGACCTGTATTAGTAAACGTAAATTTACCTAGGCAATCTCATAAAAATGGAACCCAAATTAGCAGATGGCTTCTTCAGTGCAAGTTACAGGTATTTTTAACTGCATATTATTGACAAAAGATAAAACCTTACGCAACAACTTTAGAGCCCAGAAAGAAGAAATGCATTATAATTGTTTTACTAAGAATTTTGTTATTAGGATTCATTTCTCTTGGTAGGAAAAGCAACACATATTTGAAAAATAAACATTGTCTGAATTATTCTTCGTTTCACAAATTTAAATGTACACAGTATCTCATGAACAGGCTCACATTTTCCATTAAGTACCAATAACTTGATGTACACATACAATGTGTGTGAAATGGAGCAAATTGCTAACCTTCAAGTACTTCACATAAAAACAAAGAAATGAGCTCGCTTTTCTTTAATGAGGAAGCACAAGATAGAATAAGATAATGATTCAACTTGGATATATTACCTAATGCCTCAAGCTGGACCAAGAATTTCACACCAGAGCCTACTGAACTATCAAAAGTTACTATCTGTGTTTGCCAATATTCTTTATAGAACAGATGGAAAACATAAAATGGTTTGCACTTCATTTCAAAATTACCATAATTTTCCTAATAAAAAGGTTATACTTTATTTTATACTCAGCCAGATAGGCTGTTTCCAAACATAAAACAAAGTAAAATTTTCCTTAGGCTCACCGATATCTTTCTTTTTTCCTGATGCACCTTCAAGGCGCAGAACAGGAGGACAGTGACATCATGCTAGAGAGAAAGTCAAGTATGAGGAACAGAAAAAAAAAAAAAAAAAGGCACACCTCTTGAACACACCATCCACACTCTGGACCCAGCGCAAGGCACTTGGTGCACGATGTGGCATTTGAAGAGGTACATCTGTTGTCTTCTGTAATGGAGGGTAAACAAGGTGTTATGGTTCACTCTCACCTTAGAAAGAAAGCACATACAATTCTCGAGCAAAATATATTTAGAAAACTGAAACCAGATGACCTTTTGTTTCAAAAACTTGACATAAAAATGCATAGTTTATTTGGGAAAAGTTAACTTGCTCATTGCAATTAATAGTTATCTGGATAGTTATTATTTGGTTATACAAGTTTGGGGGAAAGGAGGGTGATGGAATGTGATTTGGGTCAGATTTGGAGGTTTGGCTTGAATTCTGGTGCAACAGTAGAGGAACTTCCAAATTTTTTTAGTGTGTTGAAGTTTCACTGTATTTTGTATTTTCTGAACCAAGGAAGTGCTTTTGGTTCTGGAGTTTTTCTTGTAAAAATTACATATCAATCTCAACATGTGAACTATGTTGAGTCACAGTGAATATTCTGAGAAACAACCTTGATAGACATATGAAGAAATTAACTTGGGAATTCTGATTGTGTTAATATTGATGATTTTGGCTTAAAGAATATTAGAAACAGACCTAATGTCATGATTCAATATTTTAGAAGTAAATTAGTTAAATGGAATCAGTTGTTTCAGTTAACTCAATTTAATTTCTCAGACTGAATCATGTTAAGATCATGACCAGTTCACTTTTCTATAGATTCCTGCCCATGACTGTGATATTTTAATAACACAGTTGTGCCTGGAATTAATTTACCTTTATCCCTCTATCTACTAACTACTTAAATAATTAAAACAAGGCCTATTATTATATACTGAAACATAAACTATAATAAAGAATGAGTCATACACAATGTTATCATGGTATCTCAGTGGAACAGTCCCATGTTTCATGCAGTCTGTCCCGTACTCTGAGATACCCTAATTACACTGTACATCACGGCATGATTCTATCCACCTCACTCCCAGGCACACATCAATGAGGCCGACCTCTTGGTGCAGGTGGCAACCAGTCCAGGCAAGGAGAGAACCATATAAGCAAATGATAAAACACAGTCTAAAAGGCACAAAGAGAGAGATTTCAGCAGGAACACAGGCAAGGGCTTCTCCCTCTCTGCTGGAGGGGTGGGCAAGGGTGGACGGGGAGGGTGTATTTTAAGGAAGGCTGCCTAGGGGAGGTGACATCTGGTATTTCTCTTTGCCATCTCATGGTGCCTTTTCTAACTTGTGTTTATATCTCCTAAAAAATGCGATAAACATGAATGAAATGCATGTGTGTGCGTGCACAATCACATATGGACATCGTAGTTTTAAAGGGGTGGACACCATAAAATCTGTGGTTGCCTGCATTCCAATTTTTTTTTTCTTCACTCTCAACTTCTCCGAACATTCTGGGTTGAGCCTGTTCTCACCTGGAGGTGGTGGAAAAAGAGATGGGGCAATGGGAGAAGGGGGATTAAACAGAGCAGAGAGGTCTAAACAGGGTGGTAGTGAGCACCCTTTTCTATACTGCCCCAGAAACCCAATGACATAAGCAGAAAACAACCTTCCCCATTGCCCCTAAGGCTCTATTAGCTCTTGACTTTATAACAACTTCTGTATCCATTCTCTAAAACTTTTTCCCTGATCTTTCCATATCTGGTCTAGAAATCAAAGAACTAAATATAACTCTCAGGTGCCCTTTACCATCAGCTTGACCACCTTAAACATAAAGATTCCCCAGTCTAAAAATCTTCCTTCTGGCTTAGTCTGCAAAATTGTAAAAGTGAGTGTTTAGTTCACTTTTTAGTTTTGTTCCCAGAAAGAAAATCAATTTAGGTCTAGAAGTCAAGCACATTTGTAGACTGTCATATTCTGAATATGATTCTCAAGATTCTTATGTTGAATCTTAGTTGCCAATGCAATAGTATTAAAAGGTGGGTTCTTCAAGAGGTGATTTGGACACGAGGGTTCCTGTTTTCTGAACGGGATGAAGGCCCTTACAAAATTAAAAGAGGCTCCACACACAGCTTCTGGCCCTTTTCATCCCTCCAGTCCTCCGTCACGTGAGGGCAGGCATGTGCTCACAAGACACAAAGGCTAGCATCTTAATCTTGGAGTTCCTAGCCTTCGAAACCACAGAAATAAGTTTCTGTTGTTTGCAAATTAATCAGTCTCAGGTATTCAGGGGTGGCGAACAAGTTCGACTACGCGCTCGGAGATCGCTCCTCAGAGGTCCCTCCTCAGAAGCAGCATAACAAAATCCAAACTTGGCAAAGAGCCACAGTATACAAAATAATGATAAGAGTCAAAGAGCCGAAAT
>CAUYPK010008814.1:0-31879 GCA_963574355.1 Loris lydekkerianus | reverse complement strand
CCCCTCACCAGACACCAATCCTGCAGGTACCTTATCTTTGCCTCTAGGACTGCAAGAAATAAATTTATGGGTTTTCTTTTTTTTTTTTTTTTTTTGAGACAGAGTCTCACTATGTCGCCCTCGGTAGAGTGCTATGGCCTCACAGCTCACAGCAACCTCCAACTCTTGGGCTCAAGTGATTCTCTTGCCTCAGCCTCCCAAGTAGCTGTGACTACAGGCACCCACCATAACACCTGGCTATTTCTTTGTAGAGAAAGGGTCTCACTCTGGCTCAGGCTGGTCTTGAACTCCCAAGCTCAAGCAATCCACCTGCTTCGGCCTCCCACAGTGCTAGGACTACAGGCATGAGCCACTGCGCCCAGCCATCTGTTATAGTTATTATCTTACTCTTACTGATGTTCAGATTATTCCCTTTGGCCTGTGGAAATCTCTTCAACATGACCCCTGTGTCATCTGGACACATCCTGCTGGTCTTTGATAGCTTCTCTGCTAGCTGATTTTTCTGGACGTTCCAGACTCTTCTTGTGTTCTGCCCTGGACCTGAAATTAGCCTTTCTCTAAGGGTCCCTGGTTCCTATTAGAGGGAGATGGTATTTAGAGATCACAAGCTGGGTGCTAGGGGTATAATCAGCTTTTAATGTTTTTTTCTTTTTTCACTTTTTATTTTGAAATAATTTTAGATTTACAGAAAAGTTACAAAAATAGCACAGACAGTTCCCGTATATCCTGTTACCCAGCTTCCTCTAAGGTTAACATCTTACATAACCGCAGTATAGTTATCAAACCAAGAAACTAACATTGGTACAATATTATTAACTAAACTACAGACTATTCTGATTTCACCAAGTTTTCCTTCAATGTCCTCTTTTTTTTTTTTTTTTTGTAGAGACAGAGTCTCACTTTATTGCCCTTGGTAGAGGGCCGTGGCATCACACAGCTCACAGCAACCTCCAACTCCTGGGCTTAGGCGATTCCCTTGCCTCAGCCTCCTGAGTAGCTGGGACTACAGGCGCCCGCCACAACGCCCGGCTATTTTTTTTGGTTGCAGTTTGGCCGGGGTTGGGTTTGAACCCACCACCCTCAGTATATGGGTCCGGCGCCCTACCTGCTGAGCCATAGGCGCCGCCCAATGTCCTTTTTTTTATTTTATTTTTTTCTATTCTAGAATCCAATCCCAGTTAGTTGTCAGGTCTCTTTAGCCTCCTCTCATTTGTGACAATTCCTCAGTCTTTCCTCGTGTTTCATGACCTGGACACTTTTTTTTTTTTTTTTTTGAGACAGAGTCTCACTATGTCACCCTCGGTAGAGTGCTATGGGGTCACAGCTCACGGCAACCTCCAACTCTTGGGCTTAAGCGATTCTTTTGCCCCAGCCTCTCAAAGTAGCTGGGACTACAGTCGTCGGCCACAACGCCTGGCTATTTTCTGTTGCAGTTGTCGTTGTTTGGCTGGCAGGGGCTGGGTTTGAACCTACCAGTCTTGGTGTATGTGGCTGACACCATAACCACTGTGCTACAGGCGCCAAGCCAACCTGGACACTTTTTCAGAATACTGATCAGGGTGGTGGCAGATCTGTAATCCCAGCTACTTGGAAGGCTGAGGCAGGAGGATTGGTTGAGTACAGGAGTTGGAGACTGCACTGAACTATGATTGCACCATTGCACTCTAGTAGGAATGATAGAGGCAGACTCTCATCTCTAAAAACTGTAAGTCCATAAATAAAACTAAAATTTTAAAATAACAACAACAAAAAAAGGCTACTGGTCAAGTATTTTGTAGAACATCCTTTACATGGAAAATGTCTCCTATTTTCCATGATTACACTGAGGTTACACCTTTGGGGGAAGAAAAAATGAGAGTGACCCTTTCTTCTCAGTGCATTGCAGGCATAGGATAAGGACATGTCTCCGTCCTGGTGATGCGAAGCTTAAACATTTGGTTAAGACAGTGTTTGCTAGGCAGTGCCTGTGGCTCAGTGAGTAGGGCGCTGGCCCCGTATACCAAGGGTGGCAGGTTCAAACCCGGCCCAAGCCAAACTGCAACAACGAAAACAACAAAAAATAGCCGGGTGTAGTGGTGGGCACCTGTAATTCCAGCTACTTGGGAGGCAAAGGCAAGAGAATCACCTAAACCCAAGAGCTGGAGGTTGCTGTGAACTGTGATGCCATTGCACTCTACTAAGGGCAACAAAGTAAGACTCTGTCTCAAAAAAAAAAATAAAAAAACTAAAAAAGACGGTGTCTGCTGGGTTTCTCCATTGTCCAATTATCTTTCCATTGGTGGGGCAGATATTTTCAGACTATGTGAATATTCTATTTCTCCTCAAACTTTTATTTTTGTGAGACAAATTCTGTGTTGCCCAGGCAAGAGTGCAGTGCTGTCAACCTACCTCACAGAGCCTCAAACTCTTGGGCTCAAGGGGTCCTCCTGCCTTAGCCTCTCAAGTAGCTGGGACTACAGGCACTTGCCACCATGTACATCTAACTTTTTTTTTTTTTTTTCTATTTTTAGTAGAGATGAGGTTTTGCTCTTGTTTAGGCTGGTCTCCAACTCCTGAGCTCAAGAAATCCTCCCATCCCCCAGAATTCTGGGATTACAGGCGTGATTCTGGGATTATCTGGCCTTTCTTCAAACTTTTGCCCACGAATTTTAGCATCCATTGGAGAATCCTACCTGCAACAATTATCACTGCATTGCTCTAATGGTGAATTTCCATTTCCCTCATTCCTTTTGCGTTTTGTTTTGACTGACGCTAGTCCAAAGACCTAAATTTATTGTTTTTCTTAGACTTCACCATATTTAAAAATCAGATTTCCCGTAAGTCTACATTTTTAGTGTCTTTTAGCAGAGATTCCCCTTCAAAGGGTATCTGTGTCTGGTTCCCACAGCCCCCCCACCCCCTCCATTCCTTGTCCCTCAGCTACCTGGCTCTTACAGGCAACTGAGTTCACCACCTCCAGGTTAAAAGCTGCAGAGGGATAGCCCGGCGTTGTGACAGGTGCCTGTAGTCCCAGCTACTTGGAAAGCTGAGGCAAGAAAATTGCTTAAGCCCAAGAGTTTGAGGTTGCTGTGAGCTGTGACGCCACAGCACTCTACCCAGGGCAACAGCTTGAGACTCTGTCTCAAAAAAAAAAAAAAAAAGCTGCAGAGGGGACTGCCCATTCCCATCAGGCATAGTGGACTGATGTTCCAGACCTCAATTTCCTCCTCAGGAGGGACTCCTTATTCATGGGAGTACAGAAAACCTCCACTAACCCCAGTCTCCAGGGCTTCGATTCTGAAAGTGAAGCAATGGAGCCCTCCTTGACCAGACACTTAATTTCGCATCCTCTATTTCCTCTTTCTGGCTCTCTGGTCACTGCCAACTCCAGCTGTCTTCCCCGGCTGCTGCTGCTTCCTCCTCTTACCTTTCTACTTCTCAGGCCCTGCCCTTCTCATCTCCATCCCTCACATCTAAGCCTCCTGATGCTGCTTCTTTTCTTGCTGCTCCCGTCACTCCATGCTCTGTCCTCTGTTTCCCTGGTCCCATAGTCTAAAAAGTTTCCTCAACTTCAGGGTCCTCTAAGTTCAAATCCTCCTCACGGTGCCGCTCGTCTTTGCTTCTGCTGTGTGGTCTGTACGTGCTCTGCTCTCTCGCCTCTCTGTCCTGACTGCACCTGTAGCCTCCTTCCTCTTTCTCCTTCATCCAAGACCCCCATCTTCTACCCCTCTGCCATGAGGGCCACCTCTTCTTTCTTTAACTTTTCCTGGGGGACTGACAAATGTGCACTCTGCTCTTCAATTCCCTAAGCTTACTTGTTCCCGTAACCTCTTCCTTCTCATTCCAGACAGTTCTTCCCACTCCCTCATCTCAGATCTTTCCTTCTTTCTCTTTTTTCTCTTTTTCCTTTTGAGACAGAGTCTCACTCTATCACCCTGGATAGAGTGCTGCAGCATCACTGCTCAAAGCAACCTGAAACTCTTGGGTTCAAGCAATCCTCCTGCCTCAGCCTCCCAAGTAGCTGGGACTACAGGTGCCCACAACGTCTGCCTATTTTTTGTTGTAATTGTCATTGTTGTGTAGCAGGAACAGGCCATGTTTGAACCCACCAGCCTTGGTGTATGTGCTCTGTGCCCTAACCACTGAGCTTCGGGCACTAAGTCCACCTTCTGCATTTAATTGGAATTATTCTGTAAGAAAGGGGTGTCCTGAGCGGTACCTCTAGTTCAGTGAGTAGGGTGCCGGCCCCTTATAACGAGGGTGGCAGGTTCAAACCCAGCCCCTGTCAAACTGCAATAAAAAAAATAGCCGGGCATTTTGGCAGGCGCCTATAGTCCCAGCTACTCAGGAGGCTGAGGCAAGAGAATCACCTAAGCCCAAGAGTTGGAGGTTGCTGTGAGCTGTGACTCCACAGCACTCTACCAAGGGCACAAAGTGAAACTCTGTCTCTAAAAAATAAAAATAAAAATAAAAAGGAGAAGATGGCGCCTGTGGCTCAGTGAGTAGGGCACTGGCCCCATATACCGAGGGTGGCGGGTTCAAACCTGGCCCCAGCCAAACTGCAACAAGAACAAAAAAATAGCCGGGCATTTTGGCAGGTGCCTGTAGTCCCAGCTACTCGGGAGGCTGAGACAAGAGAATCACCTAAGCCCAAGAGCTGGAGGTTGCTATGAGCTGTGATGCCACAGCACCCTACCGAGGGCGACAAAGTGAGACTCTGTCTCTAAAAAAAAAAAATTAAAAAGAAAATAAAAAGGAAAGGGGCGTCCCTTCCCCCTTCTATCCCCCATATTTATTCAATTATTTGTACTGGTATAGATATTGTGGGTATTTTATTAATGGGTTATACCCCAGGATTACTGTTAGTGTCCTAGGCTTATAATAAACATTTTAGGAAAAAAGAAAGGAAGGCAAAAAAGGAGAAAAAGAAGAAATTGGAATGGGAATGTGTCCCTTTTCTTCATTTATACTTAAAAAAATCTTTTTTTTTTTTTTTTTTTTTTTGTTGTGTTCATTTTCTTTTTTTAGATGTTCTTCCTCTGGCTATGCTCTGTCCTCTTGCCTTCCCAGTAGCTGGGATTACACGACGCCCACCACAACGTCTGGCTGTTATTGACGTTAGTAGAGACGGGGTCTTACTCTGGCTCGTTGTTACTGGTCTCGAACCTCTGAGCTCAGGTAATCCACCCGCCTCGGCCTCCCACAGCGCTGGGACTACAGGCGTGCGCCACCACGCCTGGCCTTTTTTTTTTTTGAGACAGAATCTGTGTCAACCTCGGTAGAGTGCTGTGAAATCACAGCTCACAGCAACCTTAAACTATTGGGCTTAAGAGATTCTCTTGTCTCAGCCTCCCAAGTAGCTGGAACTATCGGTGTCCACCACAATGCCCAGCTATTTTTTGGTTACAGTTGTCATTGTTGTTTAACAGACGTGGGCAGGGCTCGAACCCACCACCTTTAATGTATGTGGCTGATGCCTTAACTCACTGAGCTACAGGTGCTGAACCAATACCCCGCTATTTTTAGAGACAGGGTCTCACTCTTACTTAGGCTGGTCTCCATCTGAGCTCAAGCAATCCACCTGCTTGGGCCTCCCAGGGTGCTGGGATTACTTCCCTGAGCCACCTCACCCAGCAGAGAGGATTCTCTTGACAGAGGCCACATGTAAGATGAGTGGAAGGAGAAGGGAGGAGGGGCATGGCCTGAGGGCCAGCTTAGTACCGACCAGCCCTCAGGTGGGAAACACCAGCCAGGCACCCAGGTAGCTATCCGAGAGTAGGAGGAGGGGCCAGATTTTGCTGAAAACATAGAATTTGCTCTTTATCCCCAGGACAAGTAGCCAGTGTCTAGAAATGACAAGTTGGGGTCTGCATTTTGAGAAGATTCCATTAACTCTTTTCTGAAGAAGCTGAGACTTGACTCCACCCAACAATGTTTTGGCTTCTTTTTAATAACCTTTTCTCCCTTGGCATTGATCACTTTTCTCTGACTCCTGATTATTGAATGACCACTGCATCAGAGACTCTCAAATCTCAAAAGCTCCCTTCCCTTGCTAACTTCCACCCTTGTCCTTCAGGTCTATTTTTCTTCTTTGTGTTTATCATAAGTTACAATTACATGTTATTCTGGGTATTTATTTATTTAAAATGTCTGTGTCAACAACCTCTATTAAGAGTGAATTATAGGCCAGGCACTGAGGTTCACACCTGTAATCCCAGCACTCTGGGAGGCCAAGGTGGGAGGATCACTTGAGCTCAGGAGTTCAGGACCAGCCCAAGCAAGAGAAAGACTCCTCTACTAAAATAATAGAGAAATTAGCCAGGTGTCCCAGCTACTTGGTAACCTGAGGCAGGAGGATTGCTTAAACCCAGGAGTATTGAGGTTGCCGTGAGATAGGCTGATACCATAGCACTCTAGCCGGGGCAACAGAGGGAGAATCTTTCTTAAAAAAAAAAAAAAAAAAAAAAGGAAAGAAAGAAAGAAAGAAAAGAGTGGATTATAAACTTTCATTTGTTTCCATGATACTTTCACATCAAAACACCCCTAATGCCTAAACTTACTGAGAGGCTGAGGCAGGAGGATCACTTGAACCCTGGAGTCGGAGGCTGTAGTAAACTATGATGATGTCACTGCATTCTAGCCTGGACAATAGAATAAGATCTTGCCTCCAAAATAAATAAATAAAAAGTATTAAGGTATACAGGAGATATGCCCAGGTTATATACACAAATACATAATTTTATCTGTACAAATGACTTGAGCATAGGGTGACGCCTGTGGCTCAGTGAGTAGGGCCCCAGCCCCATATACTGAGGGTGGTAGGTTCAAACCTGACCATGGCCAAACTGCAACAAAAAAATACCCAGGCGCTGTGGCAGGTCCCTATAGTCCCAGCTACTCAGGAGGCTGACACAAGAGAATTGCCTAAGCCCAAGAGTCGGAGATTGCTGTGAGCTGTGTGATGCACTTTACCCAGGGCAATAAAGTGTGACTCAGTCCCTACCAAAAAATAAAAAAAGATACTATGATTGTAACATTTTAATGCAGGACCAGATTTGTTTCCAACTTTGTTTTTTTGAGACAGAGTCTCACTATGTCACCCTTGAGCTCATAGCAACCTCAAACTCTTGGGCTTAAGCGAGTCTCTTGCCTCAGCCTCCCAAGTAGCTGGGACTACAGGGGCCCACCACAATGCCTGGCTATTTTTTTTGCAGTTGTCATTGCTGTTTAGCTTGCCCAAGCCATCCGACTTTCTAATTTCCATTAAATTATCTCTAGCATTTTAATGCCTTCACATTTTATTATTATTATCATTATTTTTTAGAGACAGAGTCTCACTTTGTCACCCTCAGTAGAGTACCGTGGCGTCACAGCTCACAGCAACCTCCAACTCCTGGGCTTAGGCGATTCTCTTGCCTCAGACTCCAGAGTAGCTGGGACTACAGGCACCCCCACAATACCCGGCTATTTTTTTTGTTGCAGTTTGGCCAGGGCTGGGTTTGAACCCGCCACCCTTGGTATATGGGACCGGTGCCCTACCCACTGAGCCACAGGTGCCATCCTTTTTTCTTTTTCTTGAGAGGAAGTATCACTCTGTCAACCTGAGTAGAGTGTCATGGTGTCCTAGCTCACAGCAACCTCAATCTCTTGGGCTCAAGCAATCTTCTTGCCTCAGCCTCCTTTCTATTTTTAGTAGAGAGTCTCGCTTGGCCTGGGCTGGTCTGGAACTCCTCAGTTCAAGCAATCCTCCTGCCTAGGCCTCCCAGAGTGTTAGGATTATAAGCATGAGCCACCATGCCTGGCCAACTTCCTTGATTTTTGACAGTTGCTTTTTGGTGTGTATAGCCTGCTAGACCCCCGGCCCGGGAGGCAGGGCACAATCTCTCTGACGCCTGTTCAGTCCCAAGCTTTTAGCCCACGCCTTGCCAAAATCCAGAGATAGAAGAAACATTGTTGAGCGAATGGACGCTGGTGGTGGGAGGACGATAAGGAAGTTATTACAGTGGAAAAATGAAAGTAGGTCTGTGCTGAGTCAGGGGCGGTGGTGAGGGAGAGGATTTACCGAGCTAGAATTTAGACATTTGTTTTGAATGAGGAAAATAGTCCATCATGGTCAATGTATACTCTGTCCCAGAGGCAAGCATGGTAGATTATTTGGAACCACTGAAAGCTTTTCCAATTGCTCTGTAGTGAGCACTGGTTGGCATGCTTTGCATTTCACAGGTTGTTTGAAACTGAAGGTAACAAGGGCCTGGGCCAGAGGCGTGAATCTGGAGGACCCCTGGGCCTGCCTGCCTTAGCCAGTCTCACTTCCCGCCCTGGAGCCCCAGCAGGTGAGGCCACTTTGAGGAAGCCCAAATCACTCATGCCTGTGTGTGTGCAGGTGGCAAACTCGCTGTTGCCATGGTAATAACAAGGCCACAGGTTCCCTCAGACTCTTTTTAAACCATGCTGGAAGGGAAAGTTTATCATCAGGGGCCCTAGCGCCTATAGACTGAGCTAAAAGAAGGCCCACCTATGTACACTAAAGTCAAACCACAAGTGAGTAAGACAACCTCCACTCAGTTTGAACCCTGGCTCTGACACTTCCTAACATTTTCTGTATTCCCAAGTTAATGAACTTCTCTGTGCCTCATTTTCCTCCAATATAAAAACAGGAATGCGAAGATTAAATGAGATTATCAATGGTGAGCCTTCAGTGCATACTTGGCATGTGATGAAAGTTAGCCAATATACTTTTTTTCTCTTTTGAGACAGATCTCACTCTGTTGCCGTGGGTTGAGTACTGTGGCCTCACAGCTCACAGCAACCTCAATCTCCTGGGCTCAAGTGATCCTCCTGCCTCAGCCTCTCAAGTAGCTGGGACTACAGGCATGTGCTACCACATTCAGCTAGTTTTTTCCTAATTTTTAGTAGAGATGAGGTCTCATTCTTGCTAGTCTGGTCTTGAACTCCTGAGCTCAAGCAGTCTACCTGCCGTGGCCTCCCTGAGTACTAGGATTACAAGTGTGAACCACCATGCCCTGCCTAGTTAGCCAGTATCAAAGCTTCTCAGACTTCTCCTGTCCTCTGTAGAAAAGATTGACAGGGGTGGCGCCTATGGCTCAGTGAGTAGGGTGCTGGCCCCATATACCAAGGGTAGCGAGTTCAAACCCAGCCCCAGCTGAACTGCAACAAAAAAATAGCCGGGCGTTGTGGCGGGCGCCTGTAGTCCCAGTTGCTCGGGAGGCTGAGGCAGAAGAATCGCGGAAGCCCAAGAGCTGGAGGTTGCTGTGAGTCCTGCGACATCACGGCACTCCACCAAGGCACTCCACCAAGGGCAGTAAAGTGAGACTCTGTCTGTACAAAAAAAAAAAAAAAAAACAGAAAGAAAGAAAGAAAAGATTGACAAGAAACCTACAGGTGTCCTCACACAGCAAAGCCTCCGTGAGATGATACAGGATAATTTTCTGGGCAGTTAAGAGAGATGGTCTGAGATAAGGGAGAGGAAGCTGGAACTTCCTACACAGACTTTAGCAGCTCCCCCTGGCAAGGCCAGAGACTTCCCGGACCTCACATGGCCAGCACAGCCACCTGCCCTTGGTCTCTCTGCTGCTGCAGAGTGGGGATTATGATTTTTTGCCTGAGGTGTGTGTTAGAAACTCACTGGAGCCCTTGGGGACAGGAAAAGCTGGTCCAAATCTGCAACCCTTTCATTCATTTACCCTTTCATCCATTCATTTACTCACTCCAGGTATGCTGGCTTGGACATTAGGGAGTCCAAGCACGGTAAGACAGATAGGCAATCAAGGAGCTCATAGTCCTTGCCAGAAAAGCACACAGGCAACTATGATCTGGCAGTGTCTAAGCCACACAGCCCTGCCGGGGGAGACAGTGGGCACCCCAGGTGGATGGCACAGATGTTATAAGGCAAGGAAGTAAGAAACTTTAGGTTTTGCTGCATCTTAAAACATAAAGTAAGGTGGGTGGGGAAAAGGCTAAAAATGTGGCCCAGGGCCGAGTAAGCCTCTTAAAAGCAGAGCTTTTTGCAGAGGGCAAAGGGCATGACCCCAGGGTTTTCTCCAAGACAGAATCTTACACTGTCAGCCTGGGTGGGGTGCCATGGCATCAGCCTAGCTCACAGCAACCTCAATCTCCCGAGCTAAAGCAATCCTCTTGCCTCAGCCTCCAGAGTAGCTGGGACTACACCCCTAATGCTGGCTAGTTTTTTCTATTTTTAGAAGACACACGATCTCACTCTTACTCAGGCTTGTCTTGAAATACTGAGCTCAAGTTATCCTCTCACCTTGGCCTCCCAGAGTACTAGGGTTATAAACGTAAGCTGGCTTCAGTTTGTCTTTTTCTTTTATTTATTTATTATTATTTATTAATTTATTTTTTGCAGTTTTTTTGGCTGGGGCTGGGTTTGAACGCACCACCTCCAGCATATGAGGTCGGCACCCTACCCCTTTGAGCCACAGGTGCCGCCCTTATTAATTTTTTAATTGAGACAGAGTCTCACTTTGTGGCCCTCAGTATTGTGCTGTAACGTCATAGCTCACAGCAACCTCCAACTCTTGGGCTTAAGCAATTCTCTTGCCTCAGCCTCCCAAGTAGCTATTTCTTTGTGGAGACAGGGTCTCTGGCTCAGGCTGGTCTCCAGCCTCTCAGAGCAGGGCAATCCACCGCCTTGGCCTCCCTGAGTGCTAGGATTATAGGCGTGTGCCACCACGCCCAGACATTCTTTGTCTTTTTCTTCCCCCTTTCTCTCCCCCCCCCCAGTTTTGTTTTGTTTGCAGTTTTTTTGGTCAGGCTTGAACCCGCCACCCCCCTCCCCCACTCTTTGTCTTTTTCTTAAACCTTATACCCTCAGGACAAGACCTCTAGGGATTTTGAGGATGCATTTTTTTTTTTTTTTAGTTAGATTCAGGGTTGAGATGAATTAAAAAGGGAGTCCTGGCAGTTGACTCTGTGTGGTGATCTGGGCACAAAAGGTGAAACCTGGAGGGATCTGAGGGACAGTTAAGGGTGGATTCCTTTGGACTGGGCTGTGGCTGAGCTGAGTGATAGCCCAGGCCCCTGAGCTGACTCTGGAATATGTGAGGGAAGCACTGGAAATACCCCACCAGGTCGTGTGTGCCAGCAGGGCAGGTCTGAAAAGTCACTGCCTGGATGATCTCTGCCCTCTCTTCCTGCACCCTCCTCTCTATAGAGCAGCGGTTCTCAACCTGTGGGTCACCAACCCCTTTGTAACAATGAAAATACATTGTGGTATTAGGAAGGTTGAGAACCACTGCTATAGAGGAAGGATGAATTCAGCACCTGGCATGTTTCCTGGCAAAGCAGACACTCAGTAAATGGCATCTGAGGTTATTAATTAATTAATTAATTATGGCTCTGGGGTTACTCAGGGAGGGACAAAAGACAACTTCATCCTTTTTTTTTTCTTTTCCTTTGAAACAGGGTCTAACTATGTTGCCCTTGGTACAGTGCTGGGCCATCAGTGCTCACAGCAACTTCAAACTCTTGGTCCCAAGCAATCCTCTTGCTCTAGCCTCCCAAGTAGCTGGGATTATAGGTGACCACCACAACACCCAGCTATTTTGACTTCATCCTTTCAGTTCTGAAGCTCCTGGCACAGGATGCAGAGATGAAGGTACAGGCTTAGCCTGGTAAAGCCAATAAATGAAACAACTATTTCCCTGATGAACATCCTGTTTCCTCCCCACAGCTGAGAGACAGGCCCTGGACTGGACCCACTAAGCCACACAG
The DNA here is from genome assembly GCA_963574355.1 of Loris lydekkerianus. Lineage (NCBI taxonomy): Eukaryota > Metazoa > Chordata > Mammalia > Primates > Lorisidae > Loris > Loris lydekkerianus. The sequence goes on along the minus strand of CAUYPK010008814.1, from coordinate 20,149 downwards.
TGTTGAAATTGACTGAGGGAAGATGAGGGCATCAACTACTAAGCACTGCAGGACTTAAGAAAGTTGGGGAGAGGGTAGCACCTGTGACTCAAGGTGTAGGGCACCAGCCCCATATGCCGAGGGTGGCGCCAGCCCCAGCCAACAAACTGAAAAAAAAAAAAAAAAAGAAAGAAAGTTGGGGAGAAAGGGAGTTCCCTCAAAATTCAAAGGTGTCAAGGAAAAAGGATCTTCTCAGAAAAAAAAGAAAAAGGATCTTATGAAGAGTCAGGAGCTGGCTTCTCATAACCATCCATAATTCGAGTTTTACCATTATCTGGGAGGAGTACCAACAGCGATGAGGCACTAAGACTTTTTTTTTTTTTGAGACAGAGTCTCACTATGTCGGCCTCAGTAGCGTGCTGTGGTGTCACCACTCACAGTAACCTCTGACTCTCTTGAGCTTAAGTGATTCTCTTGCCTCAGCCTCCCAAGTAGCTGGGACTAAAGGTGACGGCTATTTTTAGATTATAGTTGTCATTGCTGTTTAATGGGTCTGGGGCCCGATTCGAATCCCCCAGCTCTGGGTTACATGGCTGGCACCCTAGCCACTGAGTACAGGTGCCAAGCTGGCACTGGGCATTTTTTGTTTGTTTTTTTTAGCAGTTTTTGGCCAGGCTGGGTTTGAACCCGCCACCTCTGGTATATGGGGCTGGTGCCTTACTCCTTTGAGCCACAGGTGCCACACTGGGCCTTTTTTAAAAAAAAACATGTTAAGGGAGCAAATACTCCCAGAAATCATGGGCCAGGCATACAGAAGAGCCTGGGCCAGGACAAAGCAGGTTGGCTTCTAGCCTCTCCCAGGGCCCTTTTTTTTTTTTTTTTTTTTTTTGAGACATAACCTTAAGCTCTGGGTAGAGTGGTGTTGTGTCACAGCTCACAGCAACCTCCAACTCCTGCCCTTGATTAAGTCTCTTGCCTCAGCCTCCCAAGTAGCTGGGACCATAGGCGCCTGCCACAAAGCCTGGCTATTTTTTGTTTGTAGTTGTCATTGTTGTTTGGCAGGCCAGGGCTGGATTGGAACCCACCAGCTCTGGTGTATGTGGCTGGCACCTTAGCTGCTTGAGCTACAGGCATTGAGCCCAGGGCCCTTTTCTGTGACACCTGGCCCAAAGGAAATAGTTGTTTCATTTATTGGCTTTACCAGGCCAAGCCTTTACCTTCATCTCTGCAGTCTGTGCCAGGAGCTTCAGAACATTTGATGGAAGGAAGGAGTGAACCCAGAGTGACTGGGTTTGTCCCCTCCTCAGGTGTATCACAGCTCATCAACTAGGATGTTGCCCACCAGGAAGAGGACCAGGCTGTTCCTTTGGTGAGTAATATGACTGCCAGGCACACGTGTATTATCTAAAACTGCTGTTCCTCTCTTTCCCTCGCTCCTAAGACAAATGTTATACTTTTATATCCTAAAAATAATGAATTAAAAAAATAAAACCGCTATTCCCATTATACAGACTAGAAAACCCAGACTCAAGAGAGGCGAATTGTTGAGGTCACAGTTCCTGTGTGGAAACGCTGCCTGTCCCTCAGGCGGTCTCCTGCATACTCTGTCCCTGCACCTTCATGGGCCATGGGGAATGTTCATCAATCTAGTTGGAAGCAGCGAAAGATTTTTAACTTCCTCACTCCAGCCTCCCGCTTTGCTTCTGGCAGCAGCCACCTTCGGCCTCAACCCCTCGCCCTCCCTCTCTGCAGCCAGCTGCGTGGGCTACTCTGAGCCCCAACACACATTTCTGTCCTTCTCGTTTTCCCGTCAGCCCCAACGATTACACCTGTCTCCAGATGGTGACCTGGCCCCAGTCGGGACATGGCGCCATTTCTGGACGCGGTGCATAAGCATAAAGGGGACTGTAAATTACATGTTCCCGAAGTCCGGCTTGGGAGGCGTAGGTGCTTTTTTTTTTTTTTTTAGAGACAGAGTCTCACTTTCTCGCCCAGTAGAGTGCTGTTTAGTCACAGCTCACAGCAACCTCCAACTCTTGCGCTCAAGCGATTCTTTTGCCTCAGCCTCCCCAGTAGCTGGGACTACAGGCACCCGCCACAACACCGGCTACTTTTAGAGACAGGGTCTCGTTCTGGCTCAGGCTGGTCTGGAACCTGTGAGCTCAGGCGATCCACCCGCCTCGCCTCTCGAGTGCGGGGATTACAGGCGCGAGCCACCCCGCCCGGCGACGCGTAGGTTTTAAAACCAAAAAGTCTTTTCTCCGAACACCCAGGGCGTGTGCCCCGCCCACTGCCCGACGGAAAAGGGGACAGACTCTGGGACCAGCGCGGTGGGGGAGGGGCGCGCGAACTTGAAAAGGGAAATCGAACGCGAAAGCCAAACGCAAGTGGTTTTCTTTCTCCACCAGCCTGGGGGACACAAAGGAAGCCGCTCGCAGGCGACGAGGTGCAGGTCTCCCGGCCCGGCGGCCCAGACAGCTTCGGCTTCCGCACAGGAGGAAGATCGGGCCATTCCGGGCTGGCTCCGGCCGGCCACACCCAGATACTGCACCTGGGCCCGCGCCCTCTCTCGGCCCGAGTCGCGGTCCCGAGCCCAGGGACTGGGCGGGCGTTCTCTGCCTCCCGCTCTCTCCTCGCTAACCTTCCTCCTGGCCCGATCTCCAGATCCCCCACCTGAGGACCCACCCAAACTTTAGAGCTTAGTCGGACCTCGACCCGGAACCTCCCCGGATTCTCGGCGAGGTCCGGCGGCCGCAGCCGGATCGGGCACACTGGCGGCGGGTCACGTGCCGCGGTGGGGGCGGGGAGGGCGCGGCGGCGTCCCCAGTCCGCACGTGCGGGGCCCCTGGGCGGGGCGGGGCGGGGCGGGGCGGAGCTGCGGCTGCGGACGCCGCTTCTCTCCCGGCTTCCGCGGAGGCGGCCTGGACGCCGGCTCCGGGCCCGCAGTCCTGCACGCAACCAATGACACAGTAGGCCTTTGTCCTGGAGGAGCTCGGAGAAAATAACCATCGGGCCCCCACTAATTGTTAATAACCGTAAGCTCTCTAAAGTGGCACTGTTGGCATGTCACGGAAACCGGTGCTGAAAGAGTTTCTGTCCATAAAATCAGCGCGTAATCTAGGGTTTTTTGTTGTTTCATTATGGAATTTTTTTTTTTTTTTTTTTTTTTTTGAGGCAGAGCCTCAAGCTGTCACCCTGGGTAGAATGCCGTAGCATCACAGCTCATAGCAACCTCCAACTCCTGGGCTCAAGCGATTCTCCTGCCTCCGCCTCCCAAGTAGCTGAGAGGACAGGCGCCCACCACAACGCCTGGCTATTTTTTGGTTGCACCGTCATTGTTGTTTGGCAGGCCCGGGCTGGATTCGAACCCGCCAGCTCAGGTGTATGTGGCTGACGCCTTAGCCGCTGGAGCCACAGGCGCCCAGCCCATTATGGAGAATTTTGAGCATAAACCAAAGTCAGGATGGTAAACTGAGTCCCCAGGTATTAAAGGGAAGGATAAATCCTGACAATGGGTTTGTCTCTCCTACCCCTGTCCTCAGCCCCTCACTATTATTGTGAAACAAACCCTGAGATCACTTCACATTTCAGCATAGGTCCCCTAAGACAATTGCTGGGTTTTGATGCCAGGCTCATTGTTCAGAAAACACTTTTTAAAAGCTGAGTAAGTAAAAATGTTAGAGTAGAGATAAAGATGTTGATGGGAGTGAAAATGAAGATAAAGGACGGAAGCTACAGTGAAAGGAGTGGAAAGACTTAAATGATGCCTGTATGCGTGGCCTTGCTTTCTGGTACATCAGGTGACAGGAGCTGGAGCTGGGTGGGGGCCGTGGAGCTGGTCATTGGAGGCTGCTTTAGGGTGACAGAGTTTGGCCCTGTTACATCTGCGCTGCCTTAAAGTATCCAAGTGGAAATGTCACAAAAAGTAGATGACTAAGTAAAATTCTTAGAGACAAGAGCAGAGCTGAAGATAGATAAATCCGGGGGTCAAGAGCAGGTAGATTATTCAAAATAATGGGACTGGAGTTGGTAGAGATAGTGGCCAATGACATTGGAGGGAAACCAGGCAACTTTGTCTCCAAAAAACTGAGGAAAGAACATGCCCCCAGAGAGAGGGACCAATAATGTGAAATGTCACAGAGAGGTCAAGGAGGAGGCCTGCAAAAGAGTAACACTGAATTTAGTAATTTGGATACCTTGGTAACCTTGGCAAGAACAGTTTCAGAAAAGTGACAGAAGTGAAAGCCGAGCCACAGTGTTGAGAGAACAGGGGTGAGGGACTGATAATCTTTGAGGAAATTTTGATGTGAAGAGAAGCTAAAGAGGCCAAAAGGACCTGAAGTCAAGGCACATTAGAACAACACCAGGCCTGGGCTGGGCACAGTGGCTCACACCTATAATCCTAGCACTCTGGGAGGCAGAAGCAGGTGGATCGCCTGAGTTCACAGGTTCAAGACCAGCCTGAACCAGAGCAAGACCCCCATCACTAAAAATAGCTGGGTGTTATGGTGGAAGCCTGTACTCCCAGCTACTTGGGAGGCTGAGCCCAGGAGTTTGAGGTTGCTGTGAGCTATTATGCACTGCACTCTACCGAGGGCAACAAAGTGAGACTCTGTCTCAAAAAAAAACAAAACAAAAAATGATCCAACTCCTAAAAAAAATGACAAACCCAGCTGGGCACCACGGCAAGTGCCTGCAATCCCAGCGGATTCCGGAGGTTGAGGCAACAGGATGCCCACAGCCCGAGTCTGAGGTTGCAGTGAGCTATGATGCCATTGCACTCTGCTCAGGGCATAGGGTGGGACTCTGTCTCAAAAACAAAACAAACAAACAACAAAAAACAACAACAACAACAAAAAAAAAAAAAAACAGCAGGCCTAGCACAGTGACTTGAGTCTAAAATCCTCAGACTCTGGGTGGATTGCTTGAGCTTAAGAATTCAAGACTAGCATGAGCAAGAGGGAGACCTATCTCTATTAAAATTAGAAAAATTGGGTGGATTTCTCCCTAATCAGGAATCTCACCCCATCTGCACTCTAGATGGAATAAAAGCACTTTAATGGAAAAAAAATGAAAAATTGGGTGGCCCCTGTGGCTCAGTGGGTAGGGTGCCAGCCCCATATACCAAGGTGGTGGGTTTGAACCTGGCCCAGGCCAAACTGCAACAAAAAAATAGCCGGGTTTGATTGCAAGAGGGACTTTACCTAACAAACGCAATCAGTGTAGCATGGTTTATTGTACCCTCAATGAATCCCCAACAATTTAAAAAAAAAAAAAAATAGCCGGTGTTGTGGGCACCTCTCAGCTACTAGGGAGGCTGAGGCAAGAGAATCACCTAAGCCCAGGAGTTGGAGGTTGCTGTGAGCTGTGATGCTATGGCACTCTACCAAGGGTGATAAAGTGAGACTCTGTCTCTTAAAAAAAAAGAAAGAAAGAAAAATTAGGGAGGCATTGTGGTGGCACTTGTAGTTCTGGCTACTCTGAAGGCTGAGGCAGGAGGAACCCTACAGCGCAGGAGTTGGAGATTGCTGTGAGCTAGGCTGAGGCCATGGTACTCTTCCCAGAGCAAGAAAGTGAGACTCTATCTCAAAGGGGAAAAAAGAGAAAGAAGGAAAGGGTAGGGAAGGAAAGGGAAAAAGGAAAGAAAAAGAAAAGAAAAAATAATAGCCAGGCATGGTGGTGTAAGCCTTAGTCTCAGCTACTTTGGAAGCTGAGACAGAAGGATCACTTGAGCCCAGAAGATTGAGGTTATAGTGAACTGTGATGGTGCCACTGCACTGTAGCCCAGGGCCACCAGAGCAGGTCAACAGAGCATCTCCAAGAAGAAAAAGATAATAATAATGAAGAGAACATGCCTTTTAATACAGAAAATTTAAAGTTTACACAAAAAGGAGAATATAATGTATCCATTTCCATAATCCAACTTCAGTGATTGTCAATATACAGTAAATCTTGTTTCAGTAGTTACAGGCAGTCTCTGGGTTATGAACGAGATAGGTTCTGTAAGGTTTTTTTTTTTTTTTTTAAGAGGCAGTCTCATGGCGGCGCCTGTGGCTCAGTGAGTAGGGCGCCGGCCCCATGTGCCAAGGGTGGCGGGTTCAAACCCAGCCCCGGCCAAACTGCAACAAAATAATAGTCGGGTGTTGTGGTGGGCGCCTGTAGTCCCAGCTACTTGGGAGGCTGAGGCAAGAGAATCGCTTCAGCCCAGGAGCTGGAGGTTGCTGTGAGCTGTGTGATGCCACGGCACTCTACCAAAGGGCCATAAAGTGAGACTCTGTCTCTATAAAAAAAAAAAGAGAGAGAGAGTCTCACTTTCTTGCCCTCGTTAGAATGCTATGGTGGCACAGCTCACAGCAACCTCCAGCTCTTGGGCTTAGGCAGTTCTCTTGCCTTCAGCCTCCCAAGTAGCTGGGACTATAGGTGCCCGCCACAATGGCCAGCTTTTTTTGTTGTTGTTGCACTTTGGCCAGGGCCAGTTTTGAACCCGTCACCCTGGATATATGGGGCTGGCGCCCTACTCACTGAGCCACAGGTGCTGCCCAGAATCCAAAATATTTTCTTCTTACTCCTTAAAAAAATGCTTTTTAGTAGAGATCATTAGTTCTTTAGAATTTTCCACATGCTTGATTGTGCTGGTGGCCTCCTTACAATGATATAATGAATGTCTTACTGCATCACGTGAGCCTGGTATCCCTGTGACTGAGTAGTGGATTCAGAGGTTAGGTCTTTCCACCATTTTACCTGTCACTCATCAGGTGACAGCCCCAGTCAAATGCTCTTGAAAGACAATAGTGAAGAAAAGTACTCCCAAGGAGCAGAATTTGGAGCAGAATGTTTAATTGCCTACTTGGTCTAGACTTACAGATGGCTTAATATTGGACCTATAGGCAATGGCAAACAGATTTGAATGAACAGGACTGGAAGATGAGATAGTAACAGGCAGGGAAGAGGTGTGTGGATGGGCCCCTCAGGATGGACACAGTATGAGCTATATTCCACTTGCATGATCTCCAAAGGACATTTACTGCAGTGGAGGCTTGAACCTAGGAGTCTGAGGTTGCTGTCAGCTAGGCTGATGTCATAGCACTCTGGCCTAGGCAACAGACTGAGACTGTCTCAAAAAAAAAAAAAAAAAGTTAATGGGAGATTCAAACAACTCCAACAAAGCAGGACCACAGAAAATTTAGACCCTTTATTTTTTTTTTTTTTTGAGACAGAGCCTCAAGCTGTCACTCTGGTAGAGTGCTATGGCATCACAGCTAACAGCAACCTCCAACTCCTGGGCTTAAGCGATTCTCTTGCCTCAGCCTCCCAAGTGGCTGGGACTGCAGGCGCCTGCCACAATGCCCAACTATTTTTTAGTTGTAATTGTTATTGTCTGGCAGGCCCAGGCTGGATTCAAACCCACCAGTTCTGGTGTATGTGGCTGGTGCCTTAGCCGCTTGAGCTACAGGCGCCAAGCCTCAGGCCTTTAAGAAATAAACTTTTTTAAGGCTGGGCACAGTGGCTCATGCTTGTAATCCTAGCAGTTTGGGAGGTAGAGGTGGGTGAATTGCTTGAGCTCAGGAATTCAAGACCAGCCTGAGGAAGAGCAAGACCCCATCTCTATTAAATAGAAAAACTAGAGGAGTGTTGTAGTGGGCACCCGTAGTCTCAGTTGGTTGGGAGGCTGAAGCAAGAGGATCACTTGAGCCTAGGAGTTTGAGGTTGCTGTAAGCTATGATGACTCCATAGCACTCAACCCAGGGTGACAGAGTCAGACTCTTTCTCAAAATGAAAAAAAAAAGAAAGAAAGAAAAAATTTTAAATGCCCTGTTATGCCAACAGCAAAATGCACAGCCTGAGGAGAACACAGAGTGCTTTTTCATTTAAAAAATGTTTGGAGGCCGTGCGTGGTGGCTCACGCCTGTAGTCCCAGGGCTGTGGGAGGCCGAGGCGGGTGGATTGCCTGAGCTCAGAGGTTCAAGACCAGTATGACCAACATTGAGCCAGAGTAAGACCCTGTCTCTACTTAACATCAAAAACTGCACAGCATCTCCAGAGGAAGAAGAAAATGAACACCAAAAAAGAGTACTTCAAACAAAGAAAAATGTACAAGCTAATTGAAATTAAAAATTAAAAAAAAAATTTAAAAAATAAAAAAAATAAAAAATGTTTGGAAATATGTACACTTTGATACAGTTTCATGGTGCTCCAGACACAGGTGGCCACTTCATGTACATCACTGACAATTTCTAGAGCACTTTGAGACTACAACATTATCGTGATCAAATTTTGTGATTAAACCTAATGAAGGCAATAGAAATTTCTCGAATAAATTAAGTGTGGTAATTTTTAAACTGTTTGTTTTCAAACAAACTGTAGAATTCTTCATTGTTGGCAAAGTGGAAAGTTCAAGAACCTTCTGTAGGCTCGGCGACCGTAGCACATTGGTTACGGTGTCGGTGTCCGCTACAGACACCAAGGCTGCTGAGTTGAACCCAACCGAGCCAGCTAAACAACTATGGCAACTGCAAGAACAACAAAAAAATAGCCAGGCGTTGTGGTGGGCGCCTGTAGTCCCAGCTACTTGGGAGGCTGAGGCAAGAGAACTGCCTAAGCCCAAGAGCTGGAGGTTGCTGTGAGTTGTGACATCTTCGGCCAAGGGTGATAAAGTGAGACTCTGTCTCTAAAAAAAAGAAAGAAAGAAATGAAAATAGAACCTTCTGTACTCCAATACATTTGCAACATTCGGTTATTTTTCATATGTTTAGAAGGCTGAAATGTTCTGAAGTTAAATAAACAGGGTTACATTAAAAAGAAGAAATTAAGTTTTTTGAGTCACTCTACCAGGTGAAAAAAACCCTAACCTGCTGAAATTGAAAGAAGTGAAACAGTAAGTAGTGGAAGAAGGAATTTATAAATATTAACCACAGCGTGTGAGCAGTTACTGACCCAGTACAGAGAACTGGAGTGTCCAGGCACTGCAGTGGTGCCCTTTAGAAATAATTCTAACATTCTAGCAGTCCAGCAGCTTCAAAGTGATGTACTATATGGTAGGATCAGTGTCAAGTTGCCTGAGGTTCTTTAGGACGCTGGGGTAAGCTGTGCTTGTGGCCTGCAGTCCCTCCCAGGTGTATGCTCTGTGCTCTGAGCCACCGTTCTGGTAGCCAATGAGAAGAAAGCATTTGGGCCTGCACGGTGGCTCATGCCTGTAATCCTAGCAATCTGGGAGACCAAGGCAGGTGGGTCGCCTGAGCTCAGGAGTTTGAGACCATCTGGAGCAAGATTGAGACCCCATCTCTACTAAAAATAGAAAAAATTATCAGGGCAATGTGGCAAGTCTCTATAATTCTAGCCACATGGGAAGCTGAGGCAGGAGAATCACTTGAACTCAGGAATTTGAGGTTACTGTGAGCTATGACAGGCACTTCACTCTGCTCAGGGCACAGAATGAGATACTGACTCAAAACAAAATAAAGAAAAGAATGGGTTGGGGGCCGCGCTGTGGCTTGGTGAGTAGGGCGCTGGCCTCATACACCGAGGGTGGAGGGTTCAAACCTGGCCCTGGCCAAACTGCAACCAATCACCAGCTGTTGTGGCAGGTGCCTGTAATCCCAGCTAATCGGGAGGCTAAGGCAAGAGAATTGCCTAAGCCCAAGAGCTGGAGGTTGCTGTGAACTGTGATGGCACAGCACTCGACTGAGGGCGACAAAGTGAGACTCTTGTCTCTAAGGAAAAAAAATAAAAATAAAAAGGGTGACGCTTGTGGCTTAAAGGAGTAGGGCCCCGGCCCCATATGCTGGAGGTGGCGGATTCAAACCCAGCCCTAGCCAAATACTGCAAAAACAAACAAACAAACAAACAAACAAACAAAACCCAGCTCATGTCTGCCAAGTAAGTAAGAGATTGAGATTTTCAGACATCTGCCAAGGCTGTTACTACAATTCTGTGTGTTAAAGGCCCCTTCATTGCCATTCCATTTTTTTTTTTTTTTTTTTTTTTTTTTTTGGCCAGGGCTGGGCTTGAACAGGCCACCTCCAGCATATGGTGGAGCCACCTTTGAGCCACAGATGGTGCCCTACCAGTTTTATTCCTCATTACAGTAATTGTGTCTACCTTGCCACTGATGACTAAGTGCTACTACCTGGCCCCTGCTATTTCCAAATCCTGTCATCCCTATTGGCACTAGGGATCCCAGAGGTCTGTAGTTGCATCTTTTATGTAACCCTGGCCCACAGAGGATGGGTATCACTGAATTTCTCAGCACTCTGTGTTTCTTTAGTGAAGACAATGCCTTCTGGAGGTCATGGTCAACTAGTAACTTCTCTGTTTCTACGTAAGTCCAATCACATGTGGCTGTATTGGCCTTTTGACCCCTTCCTCCACACTCTGCCAAGGCAAGCCCAGCATCTCTGCCTCGTTTACTGTAGGATATCATTGTTTCCAAGCTTTAAGGGGCTATTCCAGAGGATATTAGGACTGACTCCAGGAGTCCTTGCAAGGATATTATATCATGGATCATGAGTGGATTCCTCCGTATTAATAAACTCTTCATCCCAGCCTTATAATCCACACTCCCTGGTCCATCACTCTCAAGATTCGTTCTCAGATATGTTCTCCTTGTTCCTGCTAGACTATATCAGCCAAGTTCTGAAGCTCTTTTGCTAAGATCTACCCCTAGCTTTTGGTCTAGAAACCTGAAAAGTAAGAAAGAACAGATCACAAGGAGGGCGGGTATCATTGTGCAAGGCATCTGCCTCTCAAAAGGACTTTACAGGGTCTCCAGGTGATGCAGGGTTCCCTAGTAAAGAGGACGGGGCCAATCTGTTGTCCCAGATAGTTAAGGTGAATCAGGGTATTTAAGTATTTGTATCAACTCAAATATCTCAGCCAGGACTCAGAGACCTGCTTCTCTCTCTGATCTCTAACAGAGGAGAATTGCTGAGACTGTGAATTAAGCCTCCTTTCTAACTCTTCTACTCTTAAAATCTTGAGTCTGATTTTAGTACTCACGGTCCTCTGGCTGCAGGAGATGAAGGTCTCTTTAAATGCCTCCATGGAGGCTTTTTGGCTTTCATAGCATGCTTTGAGTTGATAGTTGGCTGGCTGACTCAAGCCTAGTATTTTCTTCCTTCTGTTTTTTTTTTTTTTTTTTTCTTTTTTGAGACAGAGTCTCACTCTGTTGCCCCAGGCTAGAGGGTTGTGGCATCAGCCTAGGTGACAGCAACCTCAAATTCCTGGGCTCAAGCGATCCTCCTGCCTCAGCCTCTTGAATAGCTGAGACTACAGGCATGTACCACCACACCCGGCTAATTTTTTTTTTTTTTTTTTCTATTTTTAGTAGAGACAGTCTGACTCTTGCTCAGGCTGGTCTTGAACTTCTGAGCTAAAGTAATCCACCCACCTTAGCCTCCCAGAGTGCTAGGATTACAGGGATGAATGACTGTGCTTGGCCTCTTTTTTCCTTTTTTTTTTTTTTTTTAATTAAAGAGAGTCTCACTTTGTCACCCTCAGTAGAGTGCAACGACATCACAGCTCACAGCAACCTCCAGCTCTTGGGCTTAGATGATTCTCTTGTCTCAGCCTCCCAAGTAGCCCACCACAACGCCTGGCTATTTTTTTGTTGTTATGGCAGTTTGGCGGGGGCTGGGTTCGAACCTGCCACCCTTGGTATACGGGGCCGGTTGCCCTACTCACTGAGCCACAGGCGCCACCCCCTCTTTTTTCTTTTTTTTTCAGAGACATGGTCTTGTTTTGTTGCCTATCACAGCTCATTGCAGCCTGGAACTCCTGGCCTCAAGCAATCTTCCTCCCTCAGACTCCCAAAGTGCTGGGATTATAGAAACAAGACTTGGCACCCAGCCCCTTCTGGGCTCAATCGCTATGGTAACTGTTACCCTCATATGCTTCAGGTGACAGAGTTGTTGCCTGGGCCAGTGCTTCTTCTCTCACCTGTGGCCATCCGTCCTAATCTACCATAGGGGAGAGCCTCGGCGGTTGTGTTGGTGTGGCATGCCGTGAGTTATCCCACCCCACTGAACATCAATAATGGCTCCGTCTTGCCATCTGGCTGGCAAATGATCTGATTCCAAAATCCCATCCTGATAGCTTGCGTCCTTGAACCACTTCTGATAACATTCTGTTTTAGGTTCCATCAAACACAGATCCTTAGACAAGGATTTGAGAGCAGGTGTTTTATTTCAAAAATGATCCCAAGATACTCCAGTAGAGGAGTGGGAAAGTGAGACAGGAGCGGTAAGGAAACTGATGTGTAGTTTGATGTACAGGCCCATTAACAAGCAGTTACCACTGTGCCAACTGGGACCCCATCTCAGGTGCTGCCCAGTCGAGCACTCATCAAGATTGTCTGCTCTAAGAGTCATGAAGTTTGGGGTTTATTCACTAACTCCTGCACTCATCATTTGAGGGGACATTGACTCCCTGGCACTTTCAGACTCCCCTTGGTCAGAATGAGCATGCCTTGTGGCCAGAGAAAGGCCTTTTCTACAGCCTGAGAGTCTTGTGTGCATGTGGAAGGAAGCCTTGTGGTGCACAAGAGTGATGAGTTCTATGAGGACGTGAGGGTGGTGACACAGTGTCTGTCATACTCAGCTTTCTCAGAAATCTATGTTCTAGCTCCATGGGGCCATCCATCTGGGCTTCTAGCTTCTGCAACCCCAGCCTCTTCCTGTGTTCTCCTAGTTACAGGGATGGGAGCAGCCTACTGCACCTCAGCAGAGCCTGGCATGTGGCATTCCTGTTAGTGCTGGTTTCCTTTTCCTTCTGTCTCTGTTCCATCTTCAACTTTATTCAGCAATCTGCTGACCAGAGCCATCCTGCCCCCATGCTGGATGGGCCGTGCAGGGATGGGTGTCTGCCCTTCATTTCAAGAGAACTCTGATCTTGCTGTCTACACTTCGCAACTGACTTGAACCTTTGTGGGTATAGACTTTAGAAAACCTGGTACACTTTCTGCTCTATTGATATGAACTTCCCTGTGGCTCAAACCAGGCAGTTCTAGACCTCAGGGACTTTGCTTGTGACAGTCCTTTGCCCTGGAACCTTGCTGCTTTTCTTCTTTCTTCCTATGGTAACAAACTCCCGCTTCTCTCTCAAGACCTACCTGAAACATCCCCTCTCCTTTCCCTGACTTCTCTAAACAGGACAGTAGCTTCCTTTATGGAAGTTAATAGGTGTACATCCACGAGTTATGGCTTGTATCCCATCTCTGTTTTTCAGTCTGCTTTTTCCTTGCTCAGATTATGACCTCCTTGGAGGACTCATTCATCCCTGTGTATCTTCATTCCTTCATTCAACAAATCTTTTTTGAATGCTTGCCTATCCCAGGCCTGGGAGCCTCTCAGTCAATGTCTGTTGAAGGGATGAATGAATGGGTGAGAGGCTGCTACCCCATGGATGCTGTATTGCTAGGTTACAAACTCTAGTGGTGAGCAGAGAGGAGGGGGTGTGACCACTGTTGGGTGAGATGAGAGTGTCTACACACTTTCCTGCAGGATCAGGGAAACTTTGTGGGTGGAACTTCCACACTTCAGAACTGACAGTGTGGCAGGGGTAAGTTTGGGGCTTCTGACACTGATTTTCATTGAGCGTGGGGAGGAAGTGGGAGGAAGGATAGTAGGAAGGAGTTGTGTTATAATCTTTCCAGTATGCAAGAATAATTTGAAAAATCCTAATTTACCATAGGTGAGAGGTTGAAAGAGAATATCTTTTTCTCATCTTATCAAATTTAAAAGTCACTGAATTAGGTTAGGCATGGTGGCTCACACCTGTAATCCTAGCACTCTGGGAGTTTAAGGCCAGCCTGAACAAGAGTGGGACCCTATTTCTACTAAAATAGAAATATTATCCAGGCATGGTGGTGTGCACCTGTAGTCCCAGCTCACTGGGAGGCTGAGGTGGGAAGATCACTTGAACCCAGGAATTTGAGGTTGCAGTGAGCCAGAATGACACCACTGTACTCTAGCTTGGGTGACAGAGCAAGACTTTCTCCAACCAAACTAAAAATGTCACGGAATTAAAAGCTTTCTAAATAAGAATACTGGGCTTGGGTGGTGCCTGTGGCTCAGTGAGTAGGGTGCTGGCTCCATATACTGAGGGTGGTGGGTTCAAACCCGGCCCTGGGCCAAACTGCAACAAAAAATAGCCGGGCGTTGTAGGAGGGGCGCCTATAGTTCCAGGTGCTCAGGAGGCTGAGGCAAGAGAATCACCTAGGCCCAAGAGCTGGAGGTTGCTGTGAGCTGTGTGATGGCATGGCACTCTATGGAGGGAGACAGAGTGAAACTCTGTCTCTACAAAAATAAAATTAAAAAAAAAAAAATACTGGGCTGGGCATCTGTAGCACAGTGATTATGGTGCCAGCCATATACACCAAGGTTGGTGAGTTCAAATCCATCCCAGGGAAGCTAAACAACAATGACAACTGCAACAAAAAATAGTCAGGCGTTGTGGCGAGCACCTGTAGTCCCAGCTACTGGGAGGCTGAGGCAAGAGAATCGCTTAAGCCCAGGAGTTTGAGGTTGCTATGAGCTGTGACGCCACAGCACTCTACTGAGGGTGACATAGTGAGACTGTCTCAAACAACAACAACAAAAAAAGAATACTGAAGGGGCAGGTTCACCATTAGATCAGCAGTCCTCAACTTTTTTGGCACCAGGAACCAGTTTTATGGAAGACAGTTTTGCCCAGGTGGTGTGGAGGGAATGATTCAAGTACTTTACATTTATTGTGCACTATATCTCTATTATCATTACATGTAACATATAATTAAATAATTATACAACTCGCCATAAAAGAATCAGTGGGAGGCCGGAGCTTATTTTCCTGAACCTAGATGGGTTTGTTTGTTTATTTGTTTTTTATTTTTTTAATAGTTCAAACTTTATTCACAAATAAGACTCCATAAAGTTAAAAGCAGGAGCAGCTCCAGTTTTTAAAAGGACATATGTTCGTTTGTTTTTATAATTTTTTTTTTAAGACAGAGTTTTAAGCTGTCACCCTGGATTGAGTGCTGTAGCATCAGCTCACAGTAACCTCCAACTCGGCTCAAGCAATCCTCTTGCCTCAGTTTTTCTACTTTTAGTAGAGACAGGGTCTCACTTTGCTTATGCTGGTCTCAAACTTGTGAATTAAAGCTATCCACCAACCTCGGCCTCCCAGAGTGCTAGGATTACAGGCATGAGCTACCACACCTGGCCTGTTTTGTTTTGTTTTGTTTTTGAGACAGAGTCTCATTCAGTTGCCCTAGGGTTGAGTGCCATGGCGTCATAGATCACAGCAACCTCAAAATCTTGGGCTCAAGTGATTCTCTTGTCTCTTGCCTCAGCCTCCCAAGTAGCTGGGATTGCAGGTGCCTGCCACAATACCTGGCTATTTTTTCTTTTAGAGACCAATCTTGCTCAGGCTGGTCTCAAACTCCTGAGCTCAAGCAATCTGCCCATTTCAACCTCCCAGAGAGCTGGGATTACAGGCATGAGCCACTGCATCCAGCCTCTGAAACTAGATGGTTTTGATATGAGTCTGCAAGCAATTGATTTATTTTGGTCACAGTCAAATCTCTTTACAAATGATAGTCTGTGTTTGCAGTGCTCCCCAGTGCTGGCATCACTGCCTCAGCTCCTTCTCAGATCATCAGGCATTAGAGTCTCATAAGGAGCAGCAACCCAGATCCCTCCAGTCCAGGCTGGTTTCAATTTACAGTAGGATTTGAGCTCCTATGAAACCTAATGCTGGCTTGGTGCCTGTTGCTCAAGCGGCTAAGGTGCCAGTCACATACACCTGAGTTGGCAGGTTTGAATGCAGCCTGGGCCGGCCAAACAACAATGACGGCTGCAACCAAAAAATAGCCGGGCATTGTGGTGGGTGCCTATAGTCCCAGCTACTTGGGAGACGGAGGCAGGAGAATTGCTTCAGCCCAGGAGTTGGAGGCTGCTGTGAGCTGTGATGCCACAGCACTCTACCCAGGGCGACAGCTTGAGGCTCTGTCTCAAAAAGAAAGAAAGAAAGAAAGAAAGAAAGAAAGAAAGAAAGAAAGAAAGAAAGAAAGAAAGAAAGAAAGAAAGAAAGAAAGAAAGAAAGAAAGAAAGAAAGAAAGAAAGAAAGAAAGAAACCTAATGCTGTCACTGCTGCTCTGACTGGAGGCAGTGCTCAGGTGGTGATGTGATGGATGGGGAATTGTTGTAAATATACAAAAAGCTTCTGGTGGCACCTATAGCTCAGTCGGCAGGGCACTGGCCACATACACCAAGGATGGCAGATTCGAACCCAGCCTGGACCAGCTAAACAACTGCAACAAAAAAATAGCTGGGCATTGTGGCGGGCGCCTGTAGTCCCAACTACTTGGGAGGCTGAGGCAAAAGAATCACTTAAACCCAAGAGTTGGAGGTTGCTGTGAACTGTGATGCCAAAGCACTCTACCGAGGGTGACATAGTGAGACTGTCTCAAAAAAAAAAAAGGAAGAAAGAAAGAAAGAAAAAGAAAGAAGAAGCTTCCTTTGCTGCTCACCTCCTGCTGTGCAGCCTAGTTCTTAACATATCAGTACTGATCCATGGCCTGGAGGTTGGGGACCGCAGCATTAGACTACACATAGATGCCTGCCAGGTCCAGGCACAAAATAAGTAACAGGTGCTTATTGGAGCAGAATATGGCTCATGTCTGGTGGGAGCCACTGGTACTTAGCACAGAGAGAAGGTCTCCCAAGGAATCATGGGCCCAGAGTTGTGAAATCTTCCAATTTTTTAGTAGAAGCCACAAGTTTCTACAGAAAGGTTCCAGGTTTTTTGTTTTGTTGTTTATGAGTCAGAGTTTCAAGCTTTCACCCTGGGTAGAGTGCCATGGCGTTATAGCTCATAGCAACCTCCAGCTCTTGGGCTCAAGCAAACCTCTTGCCTCAGTTTTTCTATTTTTAGTAGAGAAAGGGTCTTGCTTTTGCTCAGGCTGGTCTTGAACTCGTGAGGTCAAGCTATCTGCCCGCCTTGGCCTCCCAGAGTGCTAGAATTAGAGCTGTGAGCCCACCTCACCTGGCCTACAAATCCAGGTTTTAAAGTGAAATCTACCCACTTGTTAATGTTGAAAAGCAAATCAAAGTTTCGCAAAGCCAGAAGTTTCCAGACTCTGATCTTCTAGCTTTGCCCCAGCCCAGCCTTCCTCAGTGTGTTCCCAGCAGCAAACACGACTCCTGGCAGCTTCCAAGGTGCCCCCACAGGTTGCAGTGCCTCCCTTGACTTTGTTCCTCTCTGCTTGGTCTGCTGGTTTCTGTATCCAGATCTGATATCTGCCCCTACCCCCAGTTGTGAGCATCTTGAGGACAGTAACAGTTGGGTGCATTCTCTGCCTTGGGCACAAAAAGGAACAATAAATGTTCTCAGTGAAACCTGTGGGTAACATTGGAAGAGGAGGATTACAGTGTGTCCAGGGGGAGAGGTTGTGTTGAATGGCCTTCCTATTCCCTCCTGACACTGGAACTTGTGTCTAGTTCTGCTATCTAAGTTGTGTGACCTTGGGCCAGTGGCATCAGCAGGGAAGGGCTTTGTGCAGCAAGCTACGAAAGATCACTCCTAAGCACTCCCGACTGCTGACTCTCCATGGATGTCCCATATCCTTCCTCATCCTTCTCTGGTCCTTCTCTCTGATGGTCTCTCTGCATTTGTATGATAGGCAGGGAGGAAGAAGTAAGAGAAAGAAGTGGACCTAGAAAGGGAAATTGTGAATCTCAACAGCCACTGAATGGCGACATCAATGTGCTTTTTTTGGTGGGGATGGGAATTCAATAGTACAGAATTTACAAAACACCAAATTACAACCCCAAACCCCTGCCATAGAAGCCAGCCTAGGTAGATGGGAGTCAAGAGACCAAACTGCTTTATGGTTGCCTTGGCAACTAAATTTGTTAGTGATAAAACAGAGAGAAAGCTTTAACCTACAACCTGGTCACAGGTCTATCTAGTAAAAGCTTGAAGTCCTAAATGTTGGAGGAAGAACCCTCTGGGAAGGAACTGGGTGACTTCCTTCAATAAAAGGACAGTGGCTTGGCTCGGTGCCTGTACCTCAGGTGGCTGGTGGGTTTGAACCTGGCCCCGGGTCTGCTAAACAACAATGACAACTATAACAAAAACATAGCTGGGCATTGTGGCAGGAACCTATAGTTCCAGCTACTTGGGAGGCTGAGGCAAGAGTATCGCTTGAGCCCAAGAGTTTGAGGTTGCCGTGAGCTATGATGCTACAGCACTCTACTGAGAGTGACATAGTGAGACTCTGTCTCAAAAAAAGAAAAAAAGAAAAGGACAGTGGGGGAGACCAGTGACCATCAATTCACCAGGACAGCCAAGAAATAATCCCACTCGACTGAAAGGGGCCCTCCTCAGAGGGGTAGGTCAGCCCAAGGTGCTGGGGACCAGGCGTCTGTACCTGGGTGAATCCATTCAGGTGCATGGGGAAGAGCTGGGCCTTCCTTACCCAAAAAACAAGTCGTATCACCTGGTGGGCTCACTGTGTCACAGTGATCAGGACACCCATTCTTTTGTGTTTTGTTTGTTTTTTTCTGTTTTCTTCCTCAGAATTCTCCCTTCTGTTATACACACTGGAATGCTTTCATCTTTTCATCTCATAGCTTTCATCACTGGCCTATATTTAATTTAATTAATTTAATTTCATTTACTTAGATTATTTTATTTCTTATTTATTTATTTATTTTTGAGACAGAGTCTTAAGCTCTCACCCTGGATAGAGTGCTGTGGCATCACAGCTCACAGTAACCTCCCGCTCTTGGGCTTAAGCAATTCTCTTGCCTTAGCCTCCCAAGTAGCTGGGACTACAGGTACCTGCCACAACTCCCGGCTATTTTTTGGTTGTAGTTGTCATTGTTGTTTGGCAGGCCTGGGCTGGATTTGAACCCCCCAACTTTGGTGTATGTGGCTGGCGCCTTAGCCGCTTGAGCTACAGGCACCTAGCCTATTTTATATTTTGAGATAGTGTCTCACTCTGTTGCCCCAGGCTAGAGTGCCTAGCTCACAACCTAAAACTCCTGGGTTTAAGGGATCCTCCTGCTTAGCATTCTGAGGCTTAGTAGAGACAGAGTCTCACTCTTGCTCAGGCTGGCCTTAATTCCTGAGCTCAAGCAGTCCACCTGGCTGAGCTTCATAGAGTGCTATTAATAGTATTACAGGCATGAACAACCACACCAACCTGCCTACTTTCTAATTAAAACAAGATCCTGGGCAATCGTCCATAATCACAACAAATTCATCCAATGCAATCTTTTTTTTTGTTTGTTTTTGTAGTACTGGGCTTCATCATTTCTCTAACTATCATTTTGATGCCTGTCCATGGAGTTGAAAAACTTTAATCTCCACTATGGTAAACTCCTTACAAAGACATCCCTGCCCATGTGTGACATTAATTCTGCTATTCTAAGGATAAGGCAAAAAGATTCTGCCCAGTCTGAATTTTGACATTGGTTGTATGTGGGTGAATGCAATCAATTAAGGCTCTGCAATTCCAAAGGGATGCCATTTGAATGAGCCATTCATTATACGTAGTGGACCCAGAAATTCTTCCCTAAATGTTGTGGGCTCCAAATTGGAGTATTATGCAGTAGCTGTTATAATTTCTTTACTTAAAAAGGGATTATTTTATTTCTTAGGTTTTTTCTTTCATTTTAAAACTAAATACACATACAACTGTTAAATTTGTGTAATTTCCTTTATAATTATTAAGCAATCCTCTTGCCTCAGTCTCCCAAATACCTGGGACTATAGGCACACGGCATGGTGTATGGCTAATTTTTCCATTTTGTTTTTAATTTCTTAGTAGTGTTTTATTTGCATTAATAATGTAGCATCATCCAAAGAAAAATACTTTCTCATTTAAATACATTTAATATTTAATTTAAAAAAGCCTCAACCATTTATAAAACTTAAACCATTCTTAAAATGAATAGTAGCTTATTACTAATTAAGTTAATATTGGTCTCTCTTGGAAAATTTTTCCATTTGTAGTAGAGACAGGGTCTTGCTCTTTTTTTTTTTTTTTTTTTTTAAATAGAGACAGAGTCTCACTTTATGGCCCTTTGGTAGAGTGCCGTGGCATCACACAGCTCACAGCAACCTCCAGCTCCTGGGCTTAAGCGATTCTCTTGCCTCAGCCTCCCGAGTAGCTGGGACTACAGGCGCC
>CAUYPK010008811.1:0-55534 GCA_963574355.1 Loris lydekkerianus | reverse complement strand
TTATAGTTGTCATTGTTCTTTGGCAGGCCTGGGCTGGATTCAAACCTGCCAGCTCCGGTGTATATGGCTGGGGCCCTAATTGCTGAACTACAGGCGTTGAGCCCCGAGTAATATTTTTATGTTGATTACATGTTGGAAATGGTAAGATTTCTGAACACATTGAGTAAAATATATTATTAAAATTAATTAATTAATTAATTTTTTTTTTTTGAGACAGGGTCTCAAGCTGTTGCCTGCATAAGGTGCCATGGCATCATCATAGCTCACAGCTACCTCCAACTCTTGGCTTAAGCTATCCTCTTGCCTCAGTTTTTTCTATTTTTGCTCAGGCTAGTCTTGAACCCGCCAGCCTCGGTGTATGTGGCCAGCGCTCTACTCATTGAGCTATGGGTGCCGAGCCTTAAAATTAATTTCAACTGGTTAGCTTTTTTAACACAGCTATTAAAACATTTAAAAATGTGGCTTGCTTTATGTTTCTATTGGACATTGATTTTAATTATAAATTAATTCCATTATTAATTTTTTTTACTCCATTTGAAATATTAATATATAGTCCATTTTTGACAAGAGAAAAGTGAGGCTTAGCTAGGGGAAGTCAGTCACCTCCCCAACTGGTGAGAGGCAGATTCAGATTTGTAGCCAGCTGAAAGGTTTTTCTTCCCTGCTGTACTTATCTCTACTGAGTATCTGAGAACACAGATGTGGGACCCAGAGGTAGGAGCCCCACTGGCCACCTGGGAATTTCTAGTAGGGCAAGAAACATTGCTAGCAGACAGGTGGTGGGGCTGCCAGGAGAGCCCAAAACCTGATCCGTAAATCATGAGTCCTCTCGTGGTTCTATGTGCTCTCTGACAATATGCGTCAAGAGAGCACATGCCTTTCCATTGGGATAGAAAATAGCAACACGCATGCCATCTTTTGGAGAAAGAATCCACACCCAGGATTCTGGGCATCATTGAGAGTGTCATTTTGCTCTAATGGCCTGAGCTCCAGTGACATCTCAAAATGTAAAATAGCTCATGCCTGAGGTGGACCTGGCACTAGCAAAGGCAGGAGGAAAGCAGAGGACTCTGTGTGTGTGTCAGGGACAGTCCCGCTGAATGGAGAGGTGTCTGTGAGATCAGAGATCTGGGTTAGACACTGGTCTCACCAGACTTCAAGCTGGGACCACAGCCTGTTGGCTCCTTGCTGGAGAAATCCCAGAGGCCGCCTTAGCCCAGCCCCTCTGGGTCTGGTTGGATGGGCTGTAGTTCCAAAATGAGATTCGCATTTACCATCTCTAAAATCAACATGCCACACTGATAATGGCAGCTGGGGCAGCGGTGAGATGGGGTGGGGTGGGTGTGTACCTGGGGCAGTGGGTGAGACGGACTGGGGTGGATGTGTATCTGGGGCAGCGGGTGAGATGGGGTGGCGTGGATGTGTATCTGCTCTCCTGGAGCTTTCCTTATTGCTTTCTGTATTTCTGATGCAATCTTGGCCTCAGGGCTCTGGCTCAAGTGGGATAGTGACTCAGCCGGTCAGCACAGCGGGAGGAAGAGGTGGGTCGCCAAGCTGGTGCACAAGAGGCCCAAAGCCCCTGTTTCTGGGAACAGTAGTCCTCTCAGGATGCCCTCCTCACTTTCCCCCTCTCTGTGACCAGTGCCTCCCAGTCCCCACACCCACGCATGGCTTCACTGCCCCTTCTCAGCTGGGTTGGAGACTCACTGGAACCTGTCAGGCTGTGGTGGTGTAATTGTGCCAGAGAATAAAGAATGCCGTGACCCACCCTCCTTCTTCCTCCCACACCATCCTCCACTGTCACCCAGGGCACAGAAAACAGTGAAGTCTTTTGGTTTGGAAGAAGCTGGGCTTCAGAGGCAATCCAATCCAGGTTTATATTCGGCTCAGGCTCTGATTTCTTGGGATCAATTTAAAACCTATAATTTCCTTATTGTGAAACGGACAATGAGAATACGAGCCTGTTTCAGAAAAGGTTAAATTCAATAATTTGTAGTAAGTATTTTGCACAGCGCGCAGTACAAAGAACCCCCCAAGGGTTTCTTGTTATTTATTTGCACACCACAGACACATCGCAGTGTGGACGTCCATGTCACCATGTGGCTAAACAGAAGTTCTCAGCATTTCTCTGCAGGTGCCAGGCTTCTTCCATTCACAAAGGGACATCAGGGCAGTCGGTCATGGCACCGACTGGGAATCAGACTACAGAAGTCTGAGTGCAGCTCATCCCTGGCCAGCTGTGTGACCCGAGGCAGGTTCATTTCTTTGTTCTCCATCTACTTCTATAGGGTCACAAGGTGGGATTAAATGACTTAGTTTAAGTCAGGGAGTTAGGTTGGGACCTGATGTGAGGTTAGAATTATAAACTTAAAAATAAAAATTTAATAAGACCCTTGACAGAAGCTGTTATTTTTCACTCTTGCTTTGAAACCTCTTGGCTGAGGCAGCTCAGGTTACCTAGGAGGACACAGGCCAAGGGCTTGGTGTGAGCCCTGGGCCTGGGAAAAGCTGAGACGCTCAAACTAACTGTTTTGTAAATGAACCATTCATAGATTCATATGACAGATACAGAGAGCTTTCATGTCAGTATCTAAAAGTCCAAGAAACCGGAAATGTGGAATAAATATTATTTAAATGCCTTCTCTGTGAAGCCATCAAGGAAGATAAAAACCAACCAATTGATTTGCCATGTGCTGGCACTGCTATGGTTTACCCTGAAAAGCATTCCGCCCTTTCCTCTTCACCTTCATTTCACTTCTAGATCCACCTTTGGAAATTTCTCAGGGATAAAAAAATTTGTTTCTCATGTTTGAATAGGACGGTTCTCATTTTCCAAAGTAATTTCTTCTACCTGTCCTCCACAAATATTTCTTTTCTTCCTCAACTCCAGGCCTTTCTTCAAGCCCCTCCCTGCCCATGGAAATCCTCACCCCCCTCTCCAGGCCCCCATCTCTCTGCTATGTGAGAATCAGCACTGCCTTGATGACTCAGCATCTTTAGAAAGTATTCCTGGACGCAGCACCCTTGCCTCTGATCACATTCCTGCTTCTGACCTTTGCACCTGTGCTTGGCTCGGACCATAGGAATCTGTAGCTAATATAAGTGCTTGTGTTTGGGCCCAGGCAGTGTGTTTTGTTTTTTGTTTTTAAGGTTCCCACGTGATTCTCAGGTGCAGCTAAGGCTGGGAACAACTGACCAGGACAGGTCTTGTCAGACTGCGTGTGCACAAGAATTGCCTGGGATTCTTGTCCTGATCCAGTAGGTCTGGGGTGGGGCCCGAGGGTCTGCATTTCTGTCAAGCTCCCACATGATGCTGCTGGGCCCAGGCCATCCCCTGAGCAGTAGGGGTCTAGATAGTCCCATCTCACAGATGGAAATATCAAGGCCCAGTGAGGTGAAGTGAATTGCTTGAAGAGACTGAGAATGAAGCCAGATTTATACTTGTGTGTTCTGACTAGATCTTTCTGCCCTCCTCGTGAATAATAATAATAGGACGGAACTCCTGAGAACATACTGGATGCCACAAGAATTTTTCACTATTCTTAATTTTTCCTGAGAAGTGCATGTAATAGTTTATAATTTATAATATGTAGGTAATAAATAATATGCGTAATTACTTAGTGTTGTTTCTATATACTGATCTCTAAGATATTTATGCATTTACCTATGTGTGTATCCTAGAATCTTTTCATTCTAACTTGCACTGGGTATTTGCTTTGTTTTCACTTGCATGATCACATGGAATCTCTGCATCCACACTGTGAGTAAGCATTTTTCTCACTTCCATTTTGGTAAGAAGAATGAGGCTTACAGGGATAAAGTAACTTGGCCTCTGCTGAGTGGGAGAGCTGGGGTGTGAACTCAGGAACCTGACCCTTAGGAGGTATTTATTTTAAACCGTCCTTGCCTTGTTGGGCTCCACAGTGAGGAGCCAGAAATACTAGTTTTCTCCATTTTGAGTGTCCCTGCTCAGGCTGACTCACAGACAAGAGGATGTGCTGGTGAACAGAGAGATGGGCACGTGCCCCGCCCTGGATCTGTGTTTCTGGCCTCCTGTCCCTCTGCCTTGGGTCCTGCCAATAGTGTCACTGGCATGTGGTCTGCCTCATCTGCTCCTTGTCCCCCCTGCAGGGCATGCTGTTCCTCCACAGGAGCCCCCTGGGGTCCCATGGCAACCTGAAGCCTTCCAACTGCCTGGTGGATGGGCGGATGCAGGTGAAGCTGACGGGATTTGGGCTGTGGGAACTCAAGTACGGCCAGATACTCAGAACCTTTGATGAGAAAACTACCGACCCCTCAGGTAGTCAATAGCAGATCTTACCTTCAGTAGCTGTCGGAGGGGGTCAGGGATCCTTGCCCATCTTTCTCTCCGATGCTCACTTGGCTGGGCACCCACAGGTAGGGTCTTGCCCTGGAGCTCATGGGGTGATGTCTGGGTGAGAGGCTGGTTCTCGTCCCAGTGCGGATGGGCCACCTGCCACAGCCTTTGCCCTCTTTTCAGTCCTTTGTGATCCCTACTGAACTCATCTTACATTCTCGGTGTAGAACGTAAGCTCTGCCAGACACAGTAGAGATAACTGAGTTCCAGAGTTCTATGTCTTTTTGGTGGCCTCTCCCATACAATAGACTCAGAGTATCTGAAGATTGAAGATAGGGACTTGACATCAGATTCTATTTTATTTTACTTATTTATTTTTTGAGACCAGGTCTTGCTCTGTTGCCCAGGCTGAAGTGATCCTCCCACCTCAGCCTCCCAAGTAGCTGGGATCACAGGTATGCACCACTGCACCTGGATAATTAATTTTTTTTTTTTTTTTGTAGAATTGGGATTTCCTTGTGTTTACCCGACTGGTCTTGAACTCTTGGCCTCAAGTGATCCTCCTGCCTACCTTAGGTTCCCAAAGTGCTGGGATTGTAGGCGTAAGCCACCCCACTGGCAGTATTGTTCTCAAAATGCTCCCACGTGATTCTGATGTGCATCTCCAGATAAGCCCCACTGTCTCAAGTCCAACCTTCTTTTACATATGAGCAAAATTGGGGCTTGGTGATCCTTCCTACTTGTCCAAAGTTACTTGAATGCCTTGGAGTCTCATCTCCTCCTTTTCAGCCTGATGCTCCCAGCCCTGACTCCCATCCTTGCTGGGTCAAGGTGTTACCAGAGGTTCTCTGTGTAAATGTGGGGAGCTTTCTCTACCAGGTCATAGGCTGGTGTCTTAGAGAAAGACTGGGGCAAAACATTGAAGACCTGCCAGTGGCCATTCCTAGTTCCCCATGCTCTAATGCGTGTGTGTGTGTGTATGTGTGTGTGTGTATAGTTCATGATTACAAGACATAATCATACATGTAAGCCTATAGACATCACTGCAAAAAACAAAGGTAGATATATAAGATATTCAGAATAGATAAATCCATAGAGACAGAAGCAGATTGGTGATTGCCAAGGGCTGGGGTAGAGAGATCAGAGAGAAACTACTCAATGGATTAGAACTTTACTTGGGTGGAATGGAAATATTTTAAACTAGGTAGAGGTGGTGGTTGCACAGCGTTGTGAATGTGCTAAAAGCTACTAAATCATTCACTTTAAAATGGCTAATTTTACATAGTGTACATTTTATATTGTGTAAATCATACTTCATGAATTATTTTTTAAAAATATAGGCAATGCAGAAAAGAAAAAGGTACTTGAAAACCACCTGTAATTCCATAGTTCTCAGTAAACCACTCAGTACATTGGTGTGCGTCCTTCCTGGGGGTTCTCTCCGTGTTTCCGCACACAGACCCCCTACCTGCTCTTCATCAGACACCATCAGGGCTGATGGCATCTTTCCTTCCTGCTGTGGCCCCCCAAGAATGAAGGGCTGACTTTTCCTGTCTCTCCCAGCAGCATTCTCACTTCATGTGGACATCTCCTTGCTCTGCAGAGCTCTACTGGACGGCCCCAGAGCTGCTGCGGCTCCCAGAGACACCCTGGTCGGGCACCCCCAAAGGAGATGTTTACAGCTTCGCCATTCTGATGTGGGAACTGACACACCACCCTGGCCATGGGCCCTTTGACGACCTCCAGGAGGCACCAGCTGGTAAAGGGGGACAGTTGGCTTTCGTCATGTGAACTGGCTTTAAGATGTTTGTTTTTATTGTTTGACTCCTTTACAATTTATTCCATTGTCACATTTTCTTTTTAAAATTTATTTTCTTGTTTTTCTTTTAATTAGAAAATAAATTGCATTTTGGTAATCCCCCAAATCAAGGGACTCAGAATCAGATAACTTATTGTATTACAATATAGCAGGAGTGACCTTATCAGGAAAAGAGCCAGATTATATCACTTCTCTACTCAAAATCCTTCCCTGGCTTCCCCATCGGGGAGGTGAAAACTGGGCCCCTCCTGTGGCCTGTAAACCACCTAACCTGTGTCTGGCTTGTGAGTTTCCTAGGGCTGCCATGACAACTAGCACTAACACGGTGGCTTCAAACAACAGAAATTTATTCTCTTATAGTTCTGGAGACCAGAAGTCCAAAACCAAGGTGCTAGGAAGGCTCAGCTCTCTCCAGAAACTCCAGACAAAAGTCCATGCTCTGCTGGGTGTAGCTTCTGGTGGCCACCGCAGCATCCTGGGCTTGTGGCCACACGGCCCAGTCTCTTGCTCTATCTTCATCCACGTGGCTTTTCTGTGTTCTTCATCTTCTGTGTGTCTCTTCGAAGGACGCTTGTCATTGGATTTGGGGCCCATCTAAATAATCCAAAATGATCTCCTCAACCCCAAATCCTTAACTTAATAATATTTGCATGTCCCTTTTACATCCCTTTTTTAAAATAAGGTAACATTCACAGATTCTGGGGATGAGGACATGGACATACAGTAAAACACCTGTGAGTTGATCACTCAACAAACTGGCCAACAGTGGAGGTGGTCACCGTAAGGAGCTAGACCGACCATCCTGAGAGTGCATGTGGTATACGTCTGTTCTATGAAAATTAGGTCAACTTAAGGAGGTGGCCAACTGTGGAAGTTCTACTGTATTTGTTTGGGGTCCACTATTCAGCCCACTCTACTGTCTTAATGCCATCTCCACAGTTCACCCCTTTCAGTTGTACTGGCCAGTTTTCTATGCTCCAACGTGCCAGACACATTCCTACTCCAGCCCCTTTGCACAGGCTGTTCCCGCCTCCTGGCTGTCTTTCCCCACATATTCCTATGTATACATTTGCCTCATTCTTTCTTTAAAGACTGCAAAATTTTTCATTGTCAGGGACATGTCACACGTTGCTCATTAATACACATTTAGGCTGTTTCCTATTATTTGCTATTACAAAACTCCTGCAATGAGCAGCCTTGTGTTTTCACAACACAGCTGAATGTCTCTTCTTGAGGATTTCTAGCTATAACATTGAAGAGACCCATATCTTTTAAATATATTTGAAATTCTTGATGAATACTGCTCAATTGTCCCCTTATAAAGGATATATTCATACTTGGTTCTGCTGGGTTTTTGCTCTTAACAAATGCTGATGCCTGGTCCACAGCTCCTTTTTACAAGATCCTACAGGAGCCTAACACGCAGCAGCTTGGGAGAGAACTGTCACGGTGAGACAGGCCCAGCCTACCTTTCTCTCTTGATTTTGTTCCTTTCCTCGCCTTGCCTATCATTTCTAGCCCATCCCCAGCAACCTGTATCTCGAGTCTCAGCTTTAGCTTATGATATTCCCTGGAGATGTCTTAGGTCAGGCACCTCTGTGACTATATGCAGATGCTTTGAAAAAGGTTCCAGTTTCTAATTTATGGCTAAATGAAGCAGAGGTGAGACTAATCTAAAACAGGTGACTCAAGATCCAGGTGTATCTGACTTCCAAACCAAACAAATGTACACGTATTTCCAGACTGAGCCTGGGAAGGAGCCTACCTGCAATCCCTAAGCCCCACGACCATCGGATTGTGCCAGTTGGGGTCTGTCGGGGTAGGGGATGAGGGAAGACTGCGGACAATCAACACATGTTATGAAATTAAATGAGAGCCAGTCACATGGGAGGGTATGTCCACTAGATTGCCACTAGGAAAAGGACAAACATGCTCCTTCCACTAACTCCTCATGAAGTTTTCATCTCCCTGTAAACAGACTTGGTACTGGGAACTGAATAAATATTGACTCTTTGCACCTGCCAGACCAATGGTTCTCAAATTTGAGAAAATATCAGGTTCACCTGGAGGCTGATTCAAGCACGGAACGGTGGGGTCCCACCCTCGGGTTTCTGCAGCCATAGGTCTGAGAACATGTCCCTCTGTCAGTTTCCCAGGTGACACTCATGAGCCACAGTTTGAGAAGCCCTGGGCTTGTCCACATGTTCGGGGAGCAGCGGCAGTGGCCTCACCTGGGAACTTGACAGAAATGCACGTTTTTAAGTCTTACTCCAGGCCTGCTTGTGGGTAACTGTGGGGGGTGGGCACAGAAATCCGCATTTCAGCAAGTCCCCGGGCAGTCCTGACACACATGAACAAGGCAGTGAACAAATGTGCTACCCTGGTGAGTAGACATCAAGGTTATGGGATGGAAACAGCTGGCTTACACAGTAGGAGATAGGACACACGTGTTCTCTGAGGGCAGACTCATCGCTAGAACTTAGAAAGTGTTGAATCATTTTACTGGCTCTTTCCTGGCATTTCTTAGAGCTAAACACAGGAGAGCAGAAGGTGCCACAGTAATTCTTCAGTTACTTGTTTTGGAACCACTGTTGTCCCAGTGGACTTCATTTCCCAGAGTACTTTTTATTTTTTTTTAGGTCCACTAACCTTTGTCAGAAGGCCAACAGTCCTGGAGAACAGCGAGAGCAGCTTCTCCATGACTGTTCTGTTCTTCCACCTCCAAAACCACAGTTTTACTCATGGAAGTTCAAAGCAAAACCCCATATCTTAAACAACAATAATCAGTGTAACCCATGACCCGTAATAAACAACAACCAGCATAACCCATGGCACAAACAGCATTTCTAATTCAAAAGTTAATCTCCTAAATTGATAGCCCTAAATTACTCAAGATATACACCTCTAGGCCAAAGCTGGGTCTGCGAAACAACAAGAATGGGAGACATGAGGTGAAGGTCGCCTAGGACCCAGACCAGCCAGACCAGCCAGACCAGCCAGACCCGCTGTGTCCTGTCAGCCCTCGCCTGATTGCAGAGTACTGTTTTTCTTTTTATTGTCTGGGATTCACTGAGGGTACAAAGAATTAGGTTACACTGATTGCACTTGTTAGATAAGGTCCCTCTTATAATTGTGTCCTGCCCCCGAGAGCTGTGCCATACACCGTGACCCCCTCCCCCTCCCTCTTCTCATGTCCCTACCCACCCCCTTGAATTAGCTCATCTGCTGCCTTAATATTAGAATAGAGTATTCTGGATTCTTGCTTCCCCATTCTTGTGATGCCCAGTACTTTTTAATGTATGTTCTTTCAGAATGTTCTTAGGCATTTAAAATGTACATTTAAACAAGAGCATATTTTAAATACTTTTTGTAAACTATTTTTTGTGATATTAACTAGCAGCCATATTTTATTCAGATTTTCTTAATTTCTGCCCCACTTCTTCTTTCTGTCCCAAGATCCCATCCAGGTGCCATCATCCTGTCTCTGTAAACTTCTCTGGGAAAAAAATTGTCATCCTCGTCACATCACATCGAGGGCACACACCATCCACATGACTGTCACAGTTGATGTTGACCTTGATTACCTGGCTGAGGACCTGTGTGTCTGTTTTGCCACTGTAAAGTCACTCTTGATTTCCCTCCATATCATGCTCCACGGCAGAAGTCCCCCGAAGCCTACACTTACGGGGGGGTGCGAGTCTCCCATCCCTGAGGAGAGACTGCCTGTGGAAGTTATTTGACATTCTTCCCTCTGGGACATTTGTCTACTCTGCCTATGTATTTATTTCTTTGATTATTTATTCACATCACTATGGTCTCATGAATGCTTATTTTATACGTTGAGTTATGATCTAATAGTGCTTTTTTTATTTTGTTGCTAAGGGCATTCAATTTCAACTGGCCTCTGTCTCTTTGACCCCACCATCACGGTGGTGGTTTGCTGAGTCTTGTCTTCCATTACTTCTTAATTTCTGGTATGATAAGATGCTCCAGGCTCATCTTGCATATCCTCTGCCCCAGGGCTAGATGCAGCTGACTCTTCTGGCTTCTTTTGTTGAAGAATAGTATTAGAAAACAAGAGCTGACCCTGGGTATGCTCAGTACTCCTGAGGTGTTGTTGCAAGGAAATGCATGTGTTTACTAACCCACAGGCATGCACCTGTCAATAATTACATTCATGCATGCACGCACACATATATATCTACATCTATATTACACTAGTCCAATTTATGGCCAACCTGGTTCAGTTAGCCTCTCCCTTACTTCTCTTTGACCACCATCTCCAACAGGAGGACCCTGGCTCATCACCATCCTGCGCCTGTGTGTTTTATTCATTTATTTCCCCCCATCCACCACCATCCATTTATTTACTTGCCCAGTCCCAGTATATATGTTACAGTGGTTCCAGACTTGTTAACTTGCGTGCCCCAACTAGAGCACATGATTATAAACAGCTTTTTTGTTGTTGTTTTCCGGAAACAGGGTCTTGTTCTTTCACCCTGGCTAGAATTCACTGGTGTCATTATGTAGCCTCCAACTCCTAGGCTCCAATATCCTCCTGCCTCAGCCTCCCAAGTAGCTGGGACAACAGGTGTGAGCCACTGCGCCTGCTACGAGTAATAGTTCCTTTTGTCATTACTCTTATAGTCTCTGCTCCTTCCACTTGTGATGTAGGTTAGCACCTTTTTCCATTTGTCCCCTTCATTAGGTCAAACATTTGTAACACGGTCAGAGTCTGTTGTCAACTGTTGGAGTTCTATCTCAGGGTTGTCTAAGTTTTAAAGTTTGCATCCTTAAGGTTTATCCTTTGTGCTATAAAGCTCTGTGGTGTATGGCAGAGACTTAGTGTGTATCCACCACTGTGGTGTCATACAGAATACTTTCCCCATGCTAAAATCAGTCCCCGTACTTTATCTATTTGACCCTCTCTCCTCCCCAAACTCTTGGCAACCTCTGATCTATTTTCTGTCTGGATAGTTTTGCTTTTTCTAGAATGTCATATAAACAGAATCGAGCTCTTCAGACTAGTCTCTCTAACTTAGTAATATGCATTTAAGATTCATCCATGGTATAGCATCCATAGCATTTTTATATCAAAACATGTCTACATTATTCTCAAAATATTATTTGTTACAACATCTGGTTAAGCAGGATCTTTAATAAATATCAGTAGAAGCCAATGAGGAAATGAAAGTAGGTTCATAAAATTGGACAGAGAAACAGGACCTGATGGTAACATTTATTATTTGTTACAATAACTTTTCTGTAACATTATATGGAATGCAAAATTATGTATAGCACCCTTTGGGGATTTCCAGCACAAAATGCTTATATATCCCTGAAATCACATGGAGGTATGATGTGTTGCCTCAAGAAAAGTTCTATTTTAAAACCTCAGTTTAAAAACAGATTAATTAGGAAGGCTCCTCCATGTTGTATATTAGACTGTTTCATTTTCTAAGAGCATTCAGAATAATTTTGTTACAACATCCAGACATCTTTGGAGTATCAATCTATCCTATTTATTTTAAAACTTAGTTTATAAACTTAACAGCTTGATTACCACCTAAAGTGAACTCTAGTAAAGCTCAGACATTGGTCAAAATGAATTTCAGAAATCATCAACTGGATCAAAGACCCCACAGCATCAGTTCCACTGCGACCTTCCATGTCGGAAGAGAAGAGCAATGAAAAGATTGTGACCATGGTGGTGGCATGCTGGGATGAATCTCCAGAGAAAAGGCCCACTTTTCTGTCCATCAAGAAAACTTTACGAGAAGCCAGTCCCAAAGGGTAAGTTAGATGCATAACAGACATTTCTCTTAGTCGTTTAATCATTAGAATATTAAAATTTATGGCTGTGATTGGTTCTATGGGACTCCCTCCCTCCCTCCTTCCCTCCCTCCCTCCCTTCATCATATACTCGGTGCCTGCCACATGCAAAGCCTTGTGCTACTTGCTGGTTAAAGTGAAGTGCAAAATTCTCCCTTTATTTTGTACATATCACAAAAATGGTTTTGATATTACTAATTCTGCTGCCTTCTTTGTCCATTCCAGACATCATTAAACAATCCAGGCCCAGGGAGTTTTGGTATAGCCTCAGAATCGGTTTCAAATCAGCATTCCCAGGGTCATGACTAACAAGGGGGATTAAAAATTATTTACCACCCTTGGAGTAGGTATAATTTAAAACATACATGCAAGATCAGATGACGGTTTGTGGCTGGGTTCATCTATAGATTCTCTATTCTATTCCAAAGATCTATGTCTCTATTTTTGTGCCAGTACCATGCTGTTTTGATCACTGTAGACTTGCAGTATAACCTGAAATCTGGCAACATGAGGCCTCTAGATTTGTTTTTATTTCTAAGAATTGTATTGGCTATTAAGATTTTTTTCTGATTTCATATGAAAGGAAGTGCTATTTTTTCAAGTTCTTTAAAGTATGACATTGGCACTTTGATGGGGACTGCATTAAATCTGTAGATTGTTTTGAATAGTATGGACATTTTAACAATATTGATTTTTCCCAAACATGAGCATGGTATGTTCTTCCATTTGTTAACATCTTCTGCTATTTCTATTCTCAAGGTTTCATAGTTCTCTTTATAGAGATCTTTCACAGCCTTTGTTAGGTATATTCCCAGATATTTCATCTTCTTTGGCACTACTTTAAAAGGAATAGAGTCTTTGATTTTATTCTCAGCTTGACTGTTGTTGGTATATATGAAGGTTACTGATTTGTGGGTATTGATTTTGTATCCTGAGACACTACTATATACCTTGATCACATCTAAGAGCTCTATGGTTGAGTCTCTGAGATTTTTCAGATGTAAGACCATGTCATCTGCAAAGAGCAAAAGTTTGACCTCCTTTGTTCCCATTTGAATACTCTTGATCTCCTTCTCCTGCCTGATTGTGATGACTAGGACTTCCAGTACTATGTTGAATAGCAGTGGTAACAATGGGAATCCTTATCTAGTTCCAGATCTGAGTGGAAATGCTTTTAGTTTTACTCCATTCAATATGATCTTTGATAAGCCAAACAAAAACATGCACTGGGGAAAAGAATCCCTATTTAACAAATAGTGTTAGGAGAACTGGTTAGCCACTTGTAGAAGACTGAAACTGAACCCACACCTCTCACCATTGACAAAATTGATTCTCCCTGGATAAAATAATTAAATTTAAAACATGAGACAATAAAAATCCTAGAAGACAGTGCAGGAAAAAATGCTTGAAAATATTGGCCTGGGAAAATATTTTATGAGGAAGACCTCCCTGGCTATTGTAGCAACACCGAAAACAAATAACTGGAATTTGTTCAAGCTACAAAGCTTAAGGGTACTAAAACCAAAGGAAGCAGACAGCCTGAAGAATGGGAGGAGATTTTTGCCCATTATGAATCTGACAAAGGTCTGATTGCTAGAGTCTATAGAGAACTCAAATTAATCAATAAGAAAAGAGCAAACAACCCCATTTCTATGTGGGCAAGAGACTGAACAGGAACTTCTCAAAAGATGAAAGATGAATAGCCAACAAACATGTGAAAAAATGCTCATCATCTTTAATCATCGAAGAACTGCAAATCAAAACCACTTTGAGATATCTCCTAACTCCACTAAGGTTAGCCCACATCACAGTGATGCTGACATGGATGTGGAGAGAAGGGAACACTTCTACACCACTGGTGGGATTGCAAACTAATACCTTTATGGAAAGAAGTATGAAGAATTCTCAAAGAACTAAAAGGTGACCTTCCATGTGATCCTGCAAGCCCATTACTGGGTATCTATCTACCCAGGAGAACAAAAATCATTTTTACCACAAAGACATTTGAAGCAGAACGGTTATTGCTGCTCAATTCATAGTTACCAAGTGGTGGAAGCAACCCAAACGCCCATCAACCCGTGAATGGATTAACAGATTGTGGTATATATATATACCATGGAATACTATTCAGCCATAAAAGATGGAGACTTTATACTTTTTATGTTTAGGAGATGGAGTTGGAGCACATTGTTCTTAGTAAAGTATCTCAAGAATGGAAAAAAAGTATCCAAAGTACTCAATATGAAACCAATATATAAATACTTACACATTCATATGAATAAGACACAAATATAGTCTAGCAAGGGAGAGAGGTGAGGGGGAGGGCAATTGGTGGGAGGAGAGAGGACATTTGGTGAGATCTCACCTAATGTGCACAATGTGAGGGTAATTAGCACCTCCCCTGGTGCTATCCTGCAACTTGAATTTTATCTTGGAAGTGAAAACAATCTATCCTAAAATCTTGTTCCCTCATACTAGTTTGAAATAAAAAAAAAATCATGCATGCCTTTCAATCAACTTTCTCAATGGTAGCTTCCTTCACACCAGGATAATTGTTTCATTTTTTGACAAATGAGCATCTGAAGGCACTGCCATGTTAGTGTTGACACGTGAGCATCTGAAGACACCGCCCTGCTAGTGTTGACACGTGAGCATCTGAAGACACCGCCCTGCTAACGTTGACATGTGAGCATCTGAAGGCACTGCAATGCTAGCGTTGACACGTGAGCATCTGAAGGCACCGCCATGCTAGTGTTGACATGTGAGCATCTGAAGACACCGCCATGCTAGTGTTGACATGTGAGCATCTGAAGATGTGACACTGCCATGTTAGTGTTGTGTTGGTAGAAAGAGTCCCCGGGCTGAGAGTCAGGTCCTACTCCTGATGTGGCCACTTAGCTATGCATTGTTTGTTGTTTGTTTTTTAGAGACAGAGTCTTATTCTGTCATTGTTGGTAGAGTACCATGGTGTCACAGCTCACAGTAACCTCCAGCTCTTGGGCTTAGGTGATTCTCCTGCCTCAGCCTCCCAAGTAGCTGGGCACCCGCCACAATGCCCAGCTATTTTTTGTTGCAGTTTGGCTGGGGCCGGGTTTGAATCTGCCACCCTCGGTATATGGGGCCAGTGCCCTACTCACTGAGCCTCAGGCACTGCCCTTAGCTATACATTCTTAACAAAACAGCCCCCTATTCTGAATTTTCCAGATCATAGTTTTGAGCAATTTAAAACTTTTTATTATTACTTTTAAAATTGATGAGTGAAATACTATTTATATTATGATGTACAATGTGATGTTTTGATTGATGTATACTTTGTGGAATGTAAAGCAAGTTAAAACAAAAACTACAATATCTGAAAGTATCCCTTCCGTTGGACAAGAATGACTATCATTAAATCTGTATTTTCAGTGGGATGGAGAATGTTGGAGAGGTGGGGGAAGGGGAGTTAAGGCCACCATTTGCAGGTGCCAGACACAGTCCTGGGTACTTTGCACACATTACCTCACTAAAATCCTCAGATGAACTGATGAGGTAGGTATTATTATCTCTATTTTCTAGATAAGTCAACAGAGGCGATGGGACATGAAGGGTGCAGTTGGAGTTCACAGAGGTGGTGCAGGGCAGGCTCTGCCCTGCCATATGGCCTCACTACCTCTGTCATTTTTCTGCTGTCCATTGGCAGGCCTTCAGTAGGAAACCTTAAGGGTGAGACATGGCTTCTTGGAATGTGTAGTTGCAAGTTGTGTTCCACTGTGGCCCTAGGTTCTTGGAAGAAGATGTTAATGTCTGGGTTCTTTTAAAGCCATATGAGCATACTGGACAGCGTGGTGAGCAAGCTGGAAGTGTATGCCAGTCACCTGGAGGAAGCGGTGGCAGAGAGGACCAGCCAGCTGATGGCAGAGAAGAGGAAGGTGGAGAAGCTTCTGTCCACCATGTTGCCCAGGTATTCTAGAGCACTGGGAACCTCCATAAAGAAGTCCAAGGAGCAGCCCCACATGGAGGGATCATTGCCATGGTTCTTTCCCTAAGAGGATGCCATGGTCTTCTAAAAAGGGGTCTAGCATTTTGTGTGTAATTTGGTACAGCCTGTAAAGGGAAACAGAGGCAATCCCCCTGGCCCTGCCCTGAATCCAGTGGGAATAAAGAGAATGTTAAGTAGGTCTTTAACTTGGAAGTGGATACTGCAATAGGAGAGAAGCCACTAGATGGCGCTCTAGATCCACGAGTCCCACTAGGCGTTACCTATGCGCCTATGACATATCAGATGTCAAGACCAAAACCTGGTCCAATATGGACCCATGATTTCAGATTAAAACATTGTTTCATTTTTGGCTTTGTTTTTACCTATCCATGTTCTTAACACTTGGTAGATGCATTTGCTGCTAAAATTCTTGTGCACTTCTTGGTGTGTCCTGACGAAAGAAACAGATGAAGGGATTTTCAATGTGAGATTTGTTGATTGTCATCAACATATTAATAGGTGGATTGGTGAATGATTACATCTGCTTCCATATCTACAGATCAAGTCTTTACAATCAAACTCTATAACCAATATATACAGGAGAACGTCCTTTCAGTTAAAGGCGTTTATGTGACTGGCTTACCCCTTCTCACTCCCCCAGATATATGTATCCACCAACTAAAATATCTTCGAAAATAGAGCTAGAGAAATGGATGTCAAAAGAATCCCTCTAGATAATGGGCCTTGTTAACCAAAAACTCAGCCATTGAAGCAAAAGGACCGATAAGGGTGACTTTGCAGGGTCTGTAGGAGACAAGATGAATAAGATTCTGTTCATAAATGATTCTTCCTCTGGTTTCAGCTTCATTGGAGAACAACTCATAGCTGGGAAGTCTGTGGAACCAGAACATTTTGAGTCCGTGACCATCTTTTTCTCCGACATCGTGGGATTCACAAAGCTGTGTTCGCTCAGTTCCCCCCTGCAGGTTGTAAAGCTCCTCAATGACCTGTACGGTTTGTTCGATCACATCATTGCAGCCTGCGATGTGTACAAGGTGAGCCAGCGGCTGGCAGCTGGGAAGGCAGCTGCCTCCAGGGCTCGGCTGAGGACGGGTCTGACCCCCGACATTCGCCAGTAGGAAGGGTCCTTTTCAGTCATGTCACTTTAGGGCAGAAACTCAATATTTTATTTGTTTGTCTTCTTGGAAAAGGTCTTGATTAGTCACAGAGGTATGCATTCGTAAGCTTCGCTAGTTGTTCCATTATTTTAACTCACGGCAAACACTTCTCTCAAAGAGTCATTGATCTTCTCCTGGCTAATTCCTCCCCTTCCCTCCTGAATACATTTCCTTCAGATTCAGAGAGTCTCATATTTATTCTCCTTTAGAAATTGTCTTTGGATCTCATGCAGGTCTCACTTCTGTTATTACAATCCTTAACAATTTAGGGCAAATATAGACTCCTAAGGTTAGACTATTGGACTAAAGGGAAGACAGCAACATGCACCTGCCTGGTATATGAATACCAGAGTAAAGCAAAGTTTTTGGTGGGGAGAAGAGCAAAAACAGTAATAATCTGGCTTCATTCAAGTGGTGGTGGTGACGGCTACTTTATGT
Organism: Loris lydekkerianus; assembly: GCA_963574355.1. Classification (NCBI taxonomy): domain Eukaryota; kingdom Metazoa; phylum Chordata; class Mammalia; order Primates; family Lorisidae; genus Loris; species Loris lydekkerianus. The sequence goes on along the minus strand of CAUYPK010008811.1, from coordinate 37,988 downwards.
GTTTTCTGACTCTTTAGATGGGGTCAGATCCTGACCCCAGGGATAGTACTGTTTGCCTGTGCTCACACATTTCTGGTGGCAGCCACAAGTGCCCCAGCTCTGACCAGGACTGGGCCTCCACCTGCAGTCCCAGGGGCCAGTGAGATTTGGGGGACAGTGTGGTCATATCTTGGTGACACAATGACACATCCTCAATGATTATCCCCCAGAGTTCCTCACAAATGATGCCTCTGTTTGAGGGTGAAAGAAAGGATGGTATGGATAACCTTTAATAGATGATCACATAGACCCCCCCCCCCCCAAATCTAGAAACCGCCCTGCTTACCAGGGTGTCTTTGGGGACTTTCCTCTTAGTGTTCCCTTCTCAGTTATGTTTTGCTAGAGCTAATGTTAAAACGAGTTTGCATTTCTAAAGGGGAGAGGTAAGCTAGAAGCAAGTTAGACTGATTGACTGGTTAACTTCGTATAATTTGGGGGCAACCAGGGGAGAGGTATTTTACTGCCTGGTTACTATCTGAAATTCTAGTTTTATCATGTCTTTGGATTCTGCTAAAATGCAAATGTGTCTAGAAATGGCTGTAACTTTATGATTCTCCCTATCATTTATTTTTCTATTGTGATTGAAGGGTCTGAAAGGTGATTTTATTAGAAGGATTAGGGAGAAAAGGACAGATCAGCCAAATGCATACATTTATACACATGTGTATATAATGTATAATGACACATACATTTATATACACGTGTTATATACGTGCGTACTCTCTTCACTAGTACACTGTTACCTGTCTGGTTCTGAGCCTGGACAGGGGAAATCCAGGCACCACCACTGTGTACTTGGGAGGAGGAAGTAGTGACTGTGGGGAGAAGGCTTTGGGGAAGGAGAGCTTTGCCAAAAACTAGGTCAAGGGCAGGAATGGAGGGAATGCTGGGACTTGCATGGGATGGAGGTCAAGGAATCTGACACCCAATGTGTGTGGGGTCAATACTGGGGACAAATGAGGGGTGTTGGTCTCTGACCCCACCCCCACCCTTAGCCTCCTTTGTGGAAAACAAAGGTCACTTTGTTGCTTTATTCTCAGGTTGAGACCATTGGAGACGCATACATGGTAGCCAGCGGACTTCCCATCTGCAATGGGAGCCAGCACGTGTATGAGATTGCCACCATGTCCCTACACTTCCTCAGTGCCACCACCCACTTCCAGATTGGGCATATGCCCAAGGAGAAGCTCAGGCTCTGGATTGGCCTCCACACAGGTAGACAGAGCTGATGGCAGGTGGCTATGTGGTCCAGGCATGATGACAGGTAGTTCTTGGCTTGAGTTGTAGGCCCGAGGTTTTTAGAAACCTGGATGTTGACTGGTAACATCTTCAGGGGAAAGAAGAGATGAACTTGTCTCTGCACGTGACTTTCCAGTTAGCTAGACTGCCTGGTAGCCACAAGGACACACAACAGCCCCAAGGTGTTGAGCCAAAAATAAAGAAGAGTCCTCCAGTGAGGGTCATCGTGAGGGGCTACATCCCCTCCATTCCTCTGTGTCCAAGGCCCTTGGATATGTTGTGTGTCAACTCAGGGGTATGTGGTCTGTGCAGATGTGGCCCATACTTGGTTTAATGCTCTTCTGTTACTGTCAAAATTCTTGATGATTTTTGAACAAAGGGTCCCATATTTCCATTTTGCACCAGTCCCCACAAATTCCTGAGGCAGTTATGCTCCTAGATTTCCTCCAAGGCTCAGACTAAGATAAAAACTGATCCCTAATCAGAAGTAATCACTCCAAATCCTTGGCTTTGTTTACAGCTCAAGTTCATGATTAGTATGGTCATTGATTGATTATGTTGCTTTCCACCAGGAGTTTGTGGGTTCTGCCAGTCGCTTCTCCACAGACCCTCAGACGTATTACCAAACTTTGCCCCAAGAAGGCACTTAAGAAATACTTGTTGAACGGCATTTGTTGACTTTATATGTACTGTGGCATCCATGCAGCCTTGGGAAATGCAGACGGTTCTGCCCTTTGGTTCTCTGTTCCTCAGGTCCTGTGGTGGCTGGCGTGGTAGGCATCACCATGCCCAGATACTGTCTGTTTGGGGACACTGTGAACATGGCTTCCAGAATGGAGAGCAGCAGTTTGCGTGGGTATCACTGACTGTACATAATAGACACAATACTGCTGTCCCACCAGTCCCCTATCTCGCACCAAGGGATATTTTTAGAAGACACATTTGCATTCTGCTTGCTGTTTTCCACGTGGAGGATAAGTTCATTACCCACTTCAGGCAACACTGATAACAGGCTTCGTAGATAGGGCTTTGTACTGTGCTTGCTCCATAAACACACCTGGCCTCTTCCTTCTAAGACCGTCCATTCTAACGAGTCTCTCACATACACACATATAATGTAATTATTTCAATGGAGAGCAGGAGTCAGAAAAACTTCTCTGTACAGAGAAGACAGTAAATACATTAGGCTTCAGGGGCCGCAGAGTGTCTGTCACGACTATTTAACTCTTCCATTGCAGCTTGACAGTAGTTGTAGACAATCTGCAGGGTATCTATGAAGTTTGTGTGCAATTTAAAATAGTATTATGTTGTTAATTGTACATGAACTTTATGGAAACCCTATATAATGAATGGCGTGGTCATGTTCTGATACATCTTGGTTTTTAAACATAAGTACTGGCCTGGATTTGGCCCATGGGTGGCAATTTGCCCATCCCTGGTGTAGAGTATATTCTCGGTGGTGCAGAAGGACTCTATGGCTGGGTACTCTCAGGGAAGTCACATCCGTTTGCTTTACAGTCATTTTATTGGATTCACTTTTGATAGATACATTGATGCCATTTATCAGTCAAGACATGTAAAAAAAATTACTCAGGGATTGAAGTTTCAAAGAGTTTTGGTTAATATTATTTTAAGTTTATAAATTCCTACAATCTATAAAAATGCACGCACAAAATTTTGCCCTCTGATTATTTTCATTGTCAAAGTTAACCGAGTCTCAGACACAAATTTAAGCCTCTCTCAGATTTAAATCTTTTTTCTTTTTTAAGTAAAGATTTTTAGAATACATTTTTTTTTTAAGGCAGAGTTGCTTATATAGGTTCCAAACCTAATTCCAGTTGCATTTCTGGTAACAAACTTCATTTTCAGTAATGTGTCCCAGCTCTGGTACCATCTCAGGGAGGCTGAGAAGCCCAGGGAACCTTCCATCCATGAGGATTACCAACTTGCAGACTGATTGGTTCTCCCCCGTTTCCAATCTGAGTTTAGAAACATACTGAGGTCTGAGGTGCTCCCAACAGTGTCTCAGCAATGCCAGCAGGGTTGGGGGGCCCAGCCTTCACCCACACTTCAGAGGTTGTGATTGATTGGCTTAATAAGAAGTCCTGACGATTAGAGAATTTGAGGCTGGTCCCACTGACAAGTGTATAACTAGGCCATGATGTTTTGTGGCAGCTCTCCAAATCCAGGTCTCCCAGAGCACGGCAGGTGCCCTGCTGGCAGTGGGAGGGTACGATTTGCAAAAGAGAGCCACCATTCCAGTCAAGGTAAGATGGCTGCACTCCACCTAACCCTGCCTGTTTGTGTCTCTGATAGAGATGTTGAGGGACTCGGTGGCATGAACGAGGGAATGAGTCTCCACAGAGTGATGTGTAGAGACCTGAAAAGTCTCTCCAAGGCTCTTGCGACTGCCAGTCTTCTTCCTTTAGTTCCCTCAGATGGTCACACATGGAACCTCCTGCAGAGACCACCTTAGTCCCACCCAGACTGCCCCCTTATGGGATGCTCCTGTCTCTGCTACAAATGGTCCCTTGGCTTCCTCTCAAACCCTCCAGTCCAGTTCTTCACACAAAGCATCAGCAACACTGGCCCGGGAATTATAGTGTCTCATTTCCTCTGTCTCCTCACCTGAGTCTAAAGGGCCAGGTAGAGGGGAGGAAGAGCTGAGGTTAGCCTTGGAGGGACTAGAGCCTCACCTCTATACAGTAAAAGAATAGCATCCCTTTTCCTTCATCCTGGCCTTGGTCTGTACGTGAAATGTGCCACAATACAGTCTCATCTTCCCTTTCCAAGGCAAGGGGGAGGGGCAGGTGCTTCTGAGATGCTCGCAGTGGGAATGGTGGGTGGTCACTGTGACATGGGGTGTTTGGGTGGGAGTGAAAGGGAAAGGAGTGGCACCAACCCCCGCTCCCCCACCTGCCGAGCCTGACCCAGGCACACTGTATCCAATCAATGGGCTTCAGGTAAGAGGAAGAATGTTCTAGAAGGCAGCAGTGTAGACCTAGCTTAGAATCCTGTCTGTCTTGCTTTTGTTGTCTGCAAAATGGGAGTGGTGATAATACTGCCCTAGAAGGGTGGGTCTGAGCAGTAAAGGTGGACACGGGCATGAGGGGCTTCACCTGGTGCCCCACTCATCCTGAGTTCAATACATTTCTTCTTCTTTTTTTTTTTTATAATTAAATTATAGCTGTGTACATTAATGTGATCATGGGGCACCATACACTGATTTTATAGACCATTTGACACATTTTCATCACACTGCTTAACATAGCCTTCCTGGCATTTTCTTAGTTATTGTGTTAAGATGTTTATATTCTACATTTACTAAGTTTCACATGTACCCTTGTAAGATGCACCGCACACCTGCAGTGCATTTTCTTTTTTTTTTAAAAACAACATTTTCTTTGCAACATTCTTTAGTCCCCACAGGCCCTCACACCCTAGGCTGTTGTTGACTGTCCACTCAGGCCTAAGAAAATCATCAGGATTCCATGGGGAAAGAGGCCTTTCTCTCATGGAGGCAGCTCCCGTGGCCCCAGAGGTCCTGCATCGTGGGCAGCCCCCACCTGTGTTCCCTCAGCACCTGCCTTTGCCTCCCACAGGGCAAAGGAGAGCAAACAACTTTCTGGTTGAAAGGCAAGGAAGGCTTCACTATTTCACTCCCCGAATTTACTGAGGAAGAAGCTCAAGTCCCAGAGATCTTGTGAGGTGAGTTCTTTCTTTTAGGATGTGTGTGGAGCCATAGGCAAGTCTATCCTCCTTCTGGAAACATTGAGTATCCCATTTAAGAGGTGTGGTTTGGGGGTGTGAGTCAAATCCTCACTAGGGGGCACCATCAGGCCGGCCTGCTCTTTCTACCCAAGCGTTTGGCCCCAGAGAAATGGGGACTCTGAAGACTGTGAGTTCATTTCCTGGGGGGCTGGGAAATTTCATTCAAATTGCTATGTGCCAAAAATAGCAATGTTGAAGAAGATAATGGAGTCCAGAAGTCATGATCCCGAATAAGAGAAGAAGTTATGGAGCACAGGAAGATAAACATTGGTCCCCAATAAGAAATTATTCGGGATCATGACTTCTGGACTCCATTTTGCACGGGTGGCCACACAGAGCTGGGATAGATGCACATATACCTTGTGTACACACATGTGCAAATACACAAACGTATATGTGCATCCATCCCAGCTCTGTGTGGCCATCCTAGCTACCACGTACTTCCAACCCATTAACTCCTGAATTTGCAGCGAACCCAGTTTCGTTCTGGGAGAGGGGCAGCCAAGGATAAAGCCAGGGTGGTAGCCCTGCCCTGCCTTTCCTTTGCTAGGCAGTTGCACCCTGAACTTGATGCTTATTTTTCTTATCAGCTAATTACCTTTCAAGGAGATAGGAGCCCTTATAAGAGAAGGCATCTTGGGAAAAGGATTGTAAGGGATGAACAGTCCCTGAAATCCAACAAGGTGGAGGCTATTCAAGCAGACAGGCTCAGGATAGTTGCTGGAAGGCCTGATTCCCAGCCCTGAATTTCTGGGAACACTACAGCTTCTAACCGCATAATGTCCTGTTCTCAATTTCTTTCTTAATTTCTTTCCTATGGACTGAGCAGGAACTCTTACACTCAAGGCTTGAATTTTAAGTAGATTTTTTCATTTATTTCTGAAGAGTTTAATTTAAAATATATCTCCTGCAGAGATGTACCCATCTATTCCTACTATAACTATTTTCTCATCTACACAGAGAAGAGGATTCCATGTTGTTTTATTGCGTGTCTTTAATTTAATTAGGTTTACTGAACCATTAATTTATTTACAGTACTTCTTCCTTCATCTCTTGCAACTTCTTACATCTGTATATCTTCTGTACAGTTGCTCCTGAATTTGGCACATAGCAATTTGGATGAAATATTGTGTCTGAGCCCTTTTTCTGTTGAACTTGCCATAAGTGAAGGAATGACAACCAGTGAGACCAAGAATATTTTCTTTCTTGCTGAACCTCTGAGCTCCCTTTGTAGAGATATTTTTTGGGCTTTATACTGGAAAAAATAAACTACTTTTTGGTTTATTAAATGCCTTTGATACCAAATTTTATAAGAGGCTTGGTAATATAATTGTATTTTCATTGTTAGGGGATCTGATCTTCCGAAGGCCTTCAGAATCAAGACAGAAGCTTAGGAGGGAAAGCAGAAGGCATTTATGTCAGGGGACAATTGCATTTTCTCCTGATACTCCAACCTGGGGCTAGTGGACCAATATTTATCTTCTTTTGCTCCATAACTTCTTATCTTATTTGGAATCATGACTTCTGGACTCCATTTTGTTCAACCATGAAAGAAAACAAGGCCTCTGTTATGAGGCCTCAGAGATCTGGACTTGTACCCATCTATCTGTCCATCCATCCATCCATCCATCCATCCATCCAATCATCCAACCATCAATCTATCTATCCATCTATATATCTATTCGTCCATCCATTCATTCATTCATCAGTCTATCCACCCATCCAACCATCCATCCATCCATCCACCCATCCATCCAATCATCCAACCATCCATCTATCTATCCATCTATATATCTATTCATCCATTCATTCATTCATCAGTCCATCCATCCATCCATCCATCCATCCATCCATCCAATCATCCAACCATCTATCTATCCATCTATCTATTTGTCCATCCATTCATTCATTCATCAGTCTATCCACCCATCCAACCATCCATCCATTCATCCACCCATCCATCCAATCATCCAACCATCCATCTACCTATCCATCTATATATCTATTCATCCATCCATTCATTCATTCATCAGTCCATCCACCCATCCAACCACTCATCTATCCATCCATTCATCCATCCAATCATCCAGCCATCCATCTACCTATCCATCTATCCATCTATTTATATGAACATTAATTAATTCAAGGAGCACTTAATAAACACTTACTTTGTGCCAGCTATCACACTGGCTGGGGGACACAAGAGAACACAACACTTCCCTTGATCTTTAGCTTGCAGTTTAGTAGAGAGAAGGAGGCACACGTAGCTGTTGTGTAGTATTGCTGTGCAGAAAAGTGTAAAGGTCACAGCAATCCATTAATTAGCAATTGATAGATGGATAAAGGAATGGGCACAGAAAAGACACTGGTCTATTATTGTCCCATCTTAGTATTTGTATTGTGTGTATGAGTATCTGTTTCCTTCCAGCCCTAGCCACATACATAAGTCATGTTCATGTAATAAAGACTTTTTTACTTCTGTCTTTTTATTGACTATTATAATCATTTGGCATCCAGATACACACCACATAAAAACATACATACACATGTGTGTATATACAGATATCATGTGTACACACATGTGCAAATGCATAAATGTATATGTGCATCTCTATATACACACACATAGGCATGCAGACACACATGTACGTATAGGGAGGGAGAAAGCAAGGGAGAGTGTTTAGGGATCATATCCAGAAATTTTGATGAAAGCAATTTCTTAAATTTATATCTAACGCTTTTTTCTATGTCAGCCAAGGATACCTGGGGAGAACATACTTTTCCTTAGAGATTTATAAACAGGGATGACCCAAGAGACATTTTCTTCCCAAATGTTAACCATACAAAATGGCTTTCCCTCCTTTCCCCCCTACAGAAACCCAGCGCTGGAGTTTTTGAAATGTAAATGGAGGATAGAAGAATTATTATACAAGTCTGTGGTATACATGTGAGTCCAACAATATTTAGTGGTAGGTACCCCTGGGAAGGTTGAAGAATTGGCTATTAACATGATATGTTAACACTGTAAACTGAAGACATAGGTTATTGGTTTGGGGCATTTTATTTATTCCATAGCACCAAGTAGAGATACAAGATCATAAAACATAATGATAAAATAAGGCAAAACTAGTACAACATTGTTTTACTCTAACAGCTAAAGATTTGTGAATATGGCTATAAGTATGTTATCAAGTATGTTATTTAAGAGTTTTAAACTAAGAGCAATAAAATCTGTTGCCTGTTTTTCCTGATGAAAAAGAATTGTGGGTTTACAAAAAGAAGATTCCCAAACTGGCTGGGAGCACCAGCTTAGAGAACAAGTTTAGGCTGTAATGAGTCATCTTTAACCTATTGCTACATAAACATGTATTTCATATCTCTAGAGATCTGATAACTGTAGTTTCTGAGTTCACCAACAAAAGTTGTAAAAGAACCATCAACTGTTAGATTGCAAAACTTCTCAAATACGTTAAATACAGAAAGACAAACTGACGTGTGGTTTTCAAACAATAAGCCCGCTAATCAAGTCTATAGGTGACTAAGACAAGAACTTAGAACTCTGGTTTTCCCTACCACACTCCAGGATTGTTTCCTTCAGTTTTTATTTCATTGACAATGTCAATTATGGAGGCCAGCATATTCTGGATCGGTGGGGCGACCACGATCTGAGGGTGCGCTACCTCGTGATTTCATTGGTAACATTTGCATTTGCGTTTCTGATCATTTGTTGGTTCCATTCTAAAGGTCATAAATGAATGAGACAGAACCAGATGTGGGCTTGCGTGTTTAAGCAAAGGCTAAATGAAGTCAGAGCATTCCATACAAATGAAGATTTCCTAGTAGAACAAATAGAGAGCTTTGAGCGTCACAGGGCATGTGCAGAATTTGGTCACCACGCTCAGAGAACCTGTGTCATGGGAGTCACTCCACAGTCATGTTGCAAGTAGCGGTTTCATTTGGGCAATGCTGCGTGCTTGTGTTCAGTGAATGTGAGTTTTATTCTGTTTGTAGTTTTACTCCTATTTAATTTGTAATTTTCTTTTGAATTTAGATTTTTATATCAACTATGAAAATGAGGAGTTTATATATCTGTATCGCGTTTGCGTATATTTAAGAAACCCTATAATAAAAACAAATTAGGTTAGTACTATGGGTCCTCAGGAATTGGTTTCCTTCAGTTTTGAGCACAGCTATTGTATTTCACTAGGATTCCCACCTCATCTCCCACATGGCTGGTTGAATGGGTGGAACCTCCGGCCTGGGGCTCAGCTCTGGCTCTTAGGTAGAATTATACAGACTCAACAAAGTCCCGTCTCAGCAAAGGTGGCTATTCCTGTGCTTTCTGTATTTAGCGCTGACTCTGTGGTTATGTCCTACATTCTCCACAAAATGCTCAGCTGCCCTTGATTGGGTGTGCTTCTTTTAAAATTAGAATATCTTTCAAAGGAGTACACCGCAGCTCAGACTCTAATCTGGGGAAAGGAGACTGTCCCGCTGGCTGCAGGGGAAGGGCACAGGAAAGTGACAGGGAGAAGTGGGGCACCACAGAAAAACCATCACTGAATTCACAAAAAGCACTGGAGCACGTATTTGGCAAAATGCTGTTCTTTGCTCTGTGGTCTTTCATTTGTCTGTTTGGCAGCACAGTAAATGTGAGCTTATCATTCGCTGGCTGAGGACGACTTTGGGTGCTGGAGCTGTAGCTGCCCAGCTAACTCCTGGAGCACGGCGCAGGTCCCCAGCATCACGATGAGGTGGTGGAGCACACCTGTGGACCAGAGCGGGCAGGGACGGTGCTCAGCAGCAGTTCTACCAGGGCAGGGCAACTCCACGAAAGGGTTAGCAGAGTCAGCTTAGGGGGCCCAAGTAGGTTTTCACAAACTCTGTATGTTTTATACCAAGTCTGTTTGCTCATCCCTTTGGGCATTTGGTAGCTCACAGTATCAGTACAAAGTACAAGAACCTGGGTCATGGACCTTGGACAGATGGGAGTCTAAACCTTGATCATATAGACATGATGTGTTTTATTCCAGAACTTTCTTTAAAGATTATAATCCAAGATCAAAGTTTTAGAAGTTGATTTGCGTGATTTTTCTGTAATTATGAGAGCAAAGTCTACCTCTGTAGAGTTTGGTAACTAATGGAACTGTCTTACCCCACTCCTCAAGTAGTCACCACCTCCTCATCCTAGAGGGGAGATCTTAGGTCTTTGCTGAAATGCTGTTTCCTCTGGGAGTCTAGGGGCTTCCCTAATGGCTCTCTAATCCAGGTACCCACACACTTTACACATTGGAAAGGCAGGGGCTTTGCCTGTCTCGTTCACGGTGGTGGCCACAGTGCCCAGCACAGTCATCATAGCGATGTTGACCCCTGCTGTAAGTCTGTGTGTGCTGGGGATCATTGCTCAGTGCTCTTTTCTGTCATTAAATATTCATACAATCATGAATGATAGGACCAATTTCACAGAGGAAACTGGGGTACAAAGGGGTGAGGTCATTGACAAAGTTCACTCAGTTCAGGAGGGACAGAGCTATACCAAGACCTCAAATATTTGTTGAAGAACAGGTCATTGAAAATCATGTTCTCCAAGTGCAGAGACCCTGGCAAAACCACTGAGTGATGGCTTTGCTGAGACTTCCGGTTCTGCTCCACCAGTGTGTCCTAGCTGCCTCCTCTCTTCAGAGGCCATGGGCTGGCTGGAGAGAGACCGCTTTACCTCTGTCCCCCACCCGCTCAGGGGTGCTTGAATGTGTAATTTTTAATCCTTAAAAGTTTGGCTGGGGCTAAAGTTAAGCTTCTTTGAAAACATGTCTGCTTTTTAACAGCATTGCCCTGTGACATTTCCCAGGGTATCTCTTTTCCTTACCTGAGAAGCTATAGAGACTTGAAAATCCCCTGCCTGTAGTGAGTAAAGAGAGAAAATGCAGGTTTAAGAAAAGATCATGGAAGGAAAAGTCTCAGAGCTATTTCTAAAACACAAACCGGACTGTATCTTCCCCAGGCATCCCACTGCCTTGAAGACAAAGTTTATACCATGGTTTACAAAGGCTTCCTTTCACATTTGCTCTCTAACGCATGGGTTGGTAAGCTTTCTGGACAGGGCCAGACAGTAGTTGCTGTCAGCTTTGTGGGCCTGTAGTCCATCTCCACTGCCTGTCGTCCACACCGTTGTCATAACATGAATACAGCAGTACACGATATCTAAATGAATGACTTTGGCTGTGTTCTAACAAAACCTGCTTTATAGACACTGAAATATGAATTTCATATAACTTTGATGCCACGAGACATTGTTCTTTTCATTTCTTTGGAACCACATAAAGATATAAAAACTGTTCTGAGTGTAAAAGCTGCACAAAGTCAGGTGGCAGCGAAGTCACTACCGGCATCTGTGCTCGAGCTGTACCCACCACTGCCTTCTGCCCATCCTTCCTGTCCCTCCCTCCTTCAGGCCATACTTTAAGATTGTCAGCCAAGGTCTTTGATAAGCCCAGGTTGGATCCTCTTTCCATCTACAGGTATTTCCTTTATCCAAAATACTTGGGACCAGAAGTGTTTCAGATTTTTATTTTTTTATATATATTTTAAATTTTTGTTTATTTTTGAGACAGAGTTTCATTCTGTCACTGTTGGTAAAGCGCTGTGGCATTATAGCTCACAGCAACCTCAAAACTCTTGGGCTCAAGTGATCCTCTTGCCTCAGCCTCCCAAGTAGCTGGGATTGCAGGTGCCCACCACGATGCCTGGATATTTTTTAGAGGTGGGGTCTCTCTCTGGCTCAGGTTGGTCTCGAAATACCCACTTGAGCTCAGGCAGTCCACCTGCCTGGGCCTCCCAGAGTACTAGGATTACAGATGGGAGCCACTGTGCCAGGCCTAGATTTTTTCTTCTTTAAATTTTGAAATATTTGCAGTATGCCATTTGAGCACCACTAATCCGAAGATCTGAAATCCAGTGAGCACTTCCTTTGAGCATCATGTTGGTGCTCCACAAGTTCTGGATTTTGGAACATTTTGGATTAGGGACGCACATCCTGTGTTCCCATTGCATCTGCCCTCACCCCCTCTAAGAGTAATCTCCCCTTCTCTTAGTGTTTTGAACATCTCTCTTTTTGCTGGATGATAAGCTCCTTGAGGACAGGGCCTGCAGGCATCTCACTTATTTCTGAAGCCCTGTGCCCCACCCAGCCCAGGCATGGCGCTGGACTGTCAGGAAAGGTTTACGGACTTGTAGTGTGACATTCCTGGCACTTTCCAGTTTTATTACTGTCCACTGCGTGTCAGCACTTCCAGAGACATTGGGATTTAGGCTACCCACAGATAGAAATTCTCAGGGTAGTGAACAAACCTGGACTCGGGGTTGTGGCTTGCACGTGTCCCCACCCCCTGCTGGAGGCCTCCAGGAGCAGGTGAAGGTTGTGCCCACAGGCACAGCTGGTTTGGCAATTTAGTCAAAATGCTCAAACTGGCTGTGCCTGTGGACACAGCCCAGAGTGAACTCAAGCATTTGGAAAACAGAGGAGTGGCTTACTCCGCAGCGACAGCTCCACCACCAGGACGCCCCCGGTCTGGTCCCGCAGGAGGCGTTTCCTTTTATCACAGGTCTGGAGACCCAGAGGGGCCGGGAAGGGTGTGTGGGGATGGGGGGTGGGTGGTAGGGTGGGGTGAGAAATGAACAAAGGAGAGAAAAGAGAAGCAGAACAAGAGATTTAAGAAAGAGGCATGAACTGGATGGAGTCAAGATTCCTCAGTCAACTGATATTAGTTACCGCTCCAAATAAATAAATAAATAAATAAATAACCCTGGGAGATATTTTTTATCTTTTTCCCAACTTGAGTAAATGGAGAAAGTTTTACTTTGTTAATTTCTCAAGGGGAAGAGATCTTGCTGGGAGGGGTCTTCCATTGGGGGGTCAAAGGATTGACCTCTGTTTCTTTTGGTAAGAACCATTGTTTTTAATAAGGCTTTTACCTATGGTTACTCTTGTTACAATGCTTTGAGAAGTGGATGCTTGAAAAATGTGCTCTGGTTCACTTTCTTTTCTTGCCTTTCCCCTTTTTAAAATGTCTGGTGTCAGTCCTCACCCTTTGATCGGCTGTATAACATCTCTGCTGTCCTCTCACTCACTCCGCACCATCTGATTTCTTTCCCTTCTCTTTGTGCTCATAAAGGGACATTTTCTGGTCAAATGAATCGATGGAAATAGAGATTATAATCTCATTTCTGTTGTTGACTGTGGACTATGTGGGCAGGTAGCCTCTTTGGAAACACTGAGGTCTCCAGCCTAAAGAGACCAGGGAAGCTAACAGTCTGGGATTCCGCACCCCTTTAAGTAGCTAAGGTGGTGGTTCTGACTTGAGTGAGCACCAGGCTTATGGCAGCTCGTTTGGCACAGATTTTCTGGGCCTTCCTATCACACGGTCAAATCAGCCTTGACCCGGGATCTAGAATTTCTGCAGCATCTTTCTGGAGTCGCACAGATGGCTATCCAATCAAGACAGAAAATACCCCCCTTTTGAGTTACGTCCAGAGCCTGTCCCTGCTGCCCAGACCTGAGTCTCCCTTGCTCTTTGAGTTGTCTGCCCTACCCAGTGCTATTTCCTCCAGGAAGCCCTCAGTGCACGACTACACTGGCTGGTTACAATTTCCCAGCTCAAAATGCAGCCCCCATTTGGGTAGAATTGGCCTTCAGGACAGAGGTGGCTCACCACAGGGCAGGAGAGTTTCTCGCTGTCACAGATGAACGTCTCACAGTGTAACCAGACCTTGGAGAGTTTGGGGATGTTCTGGAACCGGAAAGCGTTGAATTGGAAGGTTGCCCTGTGATCCTTCCCGTTCTCATGCACAAGGACCGTGTCATCTGTGGGGCACCTGAGGCACACAAAGGAAGGAAGAAGCAACTGTCACCTCATGGAGGTCTAGCAGGGGCTCCTGGGGCCGATTTACACACACACAGAGTAACACTCCCCATATCTGCACAGGTACCGTGCCCCTCCCAGGCACTTTGGCTGGCAGCGCATCCCTTGATTCTTGTGCCCTGAGGTCAAGTTGAGGAGATACAAGCTGGACAGGACAGGAGTGTTTCTATTCTCTAACCAAGGTCTGGCAGGAGGGGAGTGATTAACCAGAAGCCACATAGCTGGGTAAGTCACACCTTGGTCCCAAAGTCAGTGGTGCCTGGAGCAGCATTTCCCAGTGTTGTCACAGGCACCTAAGCTCAAGTCACACCCAGTGCATTTCTATGTGTGTATTAGGAATTACAATTCATGTTATGTTATTTGAATTATGTATGTCATGCATATATTGTGCATATAATATATAGTTGCCTTTATAACAACGTGGGTATGTTTTTAATACAGGTGGCCATTAAATTTGTGTGCAATTTTAAATAGTGACTTTATGACCACCCTGTATAACCACAGAAAAAATGACTGAAGGGAAACTACCTAAATGTTAACACTGGCTGAGTATTGAAATTATGGTAGTTTTTGTATTTTTCTTTGTATTTTTACATATTTTTCCAAATTCTCTATAATGAGAATATAATATCTGTTTAAAGTTCCAAGATCCTAAAGCTAACAATTCAGCAAAAACAAAAATAAAAACAAAAGGATACAGATGGGCATTTATATGAACCAGTGGTTCTCAACTGGGGCAGCAGCATTTGACATTGTGGTTGTCAGGACAAAGGGGATAGGGCTGCTGGCATCTAGTGGGGAAGGCCAGGTTGCTGCAGAGTGCAGGACAGTCCTACAGCAGGGAATAATTCCACTCAAAATGTCAACTGTGCCAGATTGAGAAACCCTGGTTTAAGGAAAAATACTTGTTCATTTAATAAAGACAGGCTTTATTTAAAGACTAGCATGTTTAAGTGCTAGTCGTTTAACTAGGTATTAGGAGTAGACATTGTGGGTCTTGGGAATGTACAGGTAGGCCCACCTGAGTGTGGGGGCATTTTATCTGCAGGTGACAAGGGGCACCAAAATCTGTCCTCCTAAAGGGAAAGGGGTATGGATTAAAAAGCTTAAGGTCATTGGGCAGCACCACGGTGGGCCCCAAAAGTCATGCTGCTTGCAGCACCTCTTTGTCTTCATCGTAAATTCCACTGAGCACCCCAGAGAGTAGTCCAGTTACCCCAGAGAAACTGACTCTTGTAGGATCATTTGGTCAATCAACCTGAGATCCTTGTATGAACTCAAGATGTGAGTCCTTAAAATAGAAGTTGGCAGCCAGAGTGCCCTACTCGTGGTGTCGGCCAGTGGAAAATACTGTAAACAGAGCTTTGTCAGAGGGTGGGGTGGAGGCTGATAGCATGAAGCCTAAGGCCTGGCTCTGCGACCTCTTGGCACTGGTTATGGCACCTGCCCCTGGTGTCAGCTAGCTCTGGAAGATGAAAACCACAGGAGGCTCTTAGGCTGTCACTGCCTGAGTCTCCTTCCCCACAGGGATTGCCCTTTGAGATGGGTACACTGTATTCAGTGCACTCCTGTGCACTGAAAACCTTCTGATGGTTTATCATTGTAATCTCTCCAAGCACTCATGAACAATCAGTTTTCCCTAAGGGGCCCAGTGTGAACAAAAATCGTTTGGAAGGTTGTGGAAGTGGACTTTCCATTCTCCCCTTTGGCACTGGTCTTGTGCATGTATCTCCAAGCTCAAGGTGCCAGGTCAACTAGGCAGAATATAGAAATTGATCAGGACTTCTTATCTGGCTGTGCTGAAATGCAGATTCCCAGGGTTTCCCCAGAGACCTTCTATCTTGGTCGGTTTACAACACACCTGCAGGTGTAGCAGGAACCCTAGGTGGTTGGTGCGAACAGTAAAGGAGTGGTCCCCAACCTGTTTCATGGAAGACAATTTTTTCGACAGACCAGGGGTGGGGACATTAGATTCTTGTAAGGAGTGTGCAACCTATATCCCTTGCACAAGCAGGTAACTGTAAGGTTCACACTTCTATGAGATTCTAATGTCCCACTGCTCATGTGACAGGAGGCAGAGCCCAGGTGGTGATATAGCAATGGGAAACCAGCGGCTGTAAATGCAGATGAGGGTCCCTTGCCTGCTGCTCACTGGCTACTGTGTGGCCAGGTTCTTAACAGGCCACAGACTGGTACTACTGGTTTACCACCCAGGATTGGTGACTGCAGCACTGGAGGATAAGGATCACTTTTTTTTACCCCATAGCCATATTTACACACCTGTCACGTGGGAGCAACAACACCTGAACTATTTATGGGGAGATGATTCTATGAGTGGTGGAAGATTTTGCAGAGTATGACCCCTGCCTGAGAGAGGTGCCCAGTGCCTGATGGTAATTTCAGGTCCCTGTAGGTCAGGAATGTATTCCAGAATTCCTGAAGTCATTTGATAGCATGATTACTATCAGAACCCAAATGAATAGAACTATTATCAAAGCAGATGTGAAGGAAGCACCCCAATTGAGCCCCCTTTTCTGCCAGGCCACACAGCAGGTGGTAGCCCAGATCTCCTCCTTGCTAGCTCCAGGCCTCGAGCAAGTTTCTGGGTCTGTCTGTGGCTGTTTCCTCATCCATAAAATCATGATTATTATATTATCTACTTTAGAGAGGATTTAAAGACATTTGAATAAATTAATATTTATAAAGCACCCATACGGGGCAACAGAGCAATGCCCAGGATATTATAAGAGCTGTGTAAGTGTTTATCAAATAAGAATGAAGGTCTGAAGTGACTCCACCTTTGTTAACTAATTTTCATGTTGTCCCTGGCTCCAATTTTTACTTGGCTTGATGGTTTTGCGTTCTCTGGGCAAAGGCCTCTTTGTTTATTATCCATTGTGTGGATGATGTCACACCTCCAGTCTGGCTCAACCTCCTTTCTGTTTTTCAAAGTTACAATTCTAAGTACTTCTGACAGTTGTCACCTGAAGCTTAAAATGCACATCCCTGACCCGGGGGAATCCATACTCCTTTATCCCACACGAACTTTCCTTTCCCAGCAGCCGCACACACCACTCCTCAGCTCTGCAGTACACAGATTTACTGGTGCAAAGCCACCTTTGGCACATTTTCCTCGGATACAACCTCCACCCTCGATCCAATTAGATCATAAATATTTTTCCCTCTGAGAAAAAGGATAATGGGTGCAGAATAGAGGTAGATAATTAGATGGATGAAACAATATTTGATAGAACAACAAAGTGACAACAGTCAAAACAATAATTAGGGTATACTTTAACTAAGAGCAGAACTGGAATGTTCCTAACAAAGAAACGACAAATGCTTGAGGTGATAGATGCCCCAATTGCCTTGATTTGATTATTGTACATTCTATGCCTGTATTGAAATATCATATGTACCCATAAATACACACAACTATTATATACCCATAATAATTAAAATAAAAAATAAATTGAGAAAAATAAAAACTTCTCCCTTTTATGACCATCTTCCTATTCACTTGGCTACATCATTTCATGTCTTGCATCTTATTACCTCTGTGCAATACCTGCCACAGCCTCTGAGCTAGTCTCCCCACCTTGCACACACTGTTTCTAACCCATCCTATGTAGGACTTCATATGATGTCCAGACTAGCTTATCCATAGTGCAGTTGCAATACTACTTCAGTCCTCTACTCCAGATTTTAAAAGCTCCCTGTTATAATTAATAATAAATTTATAATTTTAATAATAAAAATCATATAGGGATTATCCAGCCTCACTTATCCTCTCTTGTGCCTCAATTTCCTCATCTATAAAATGGGGATAATAGTCACAGCACTTTCCTGTTCTAAGGCTTCAATGAGTTAATATAGGGTAAAACTCTGAGGATAGCACCTGGTACCTGGAAAGCACAAGGACTATTTCCTAGTACTTGTACTTTGCCTGGGAGCACTGAGGATGTCACTGATGTCACCTCAACAGGCTCTATCTCTTCCTGCCATGTTATCTCAAGGCAGAGTGAGGTAGCCCTGGATACACCTGGCTGCCGTGCTCAGGCCTGTCTCTAGATGGCGGTACCTACCCCTTGTTGATCAGCTGCCACTGCAGGGGATACATGAAGTCAGCAGAGGGTGTAGCCCAACAGCTGTTCAAGACCACTTTAAACCTGGAAATAAAACAACAGGGCATCACTTTGAGCCAGAGAGTCTTATGCCTAGAAACATATGGTGGTTAAAAAGCATCTCAGCTAGTCTTCTATTCTTTTCCTTGTGTTTAAACATACAAACCTAGAAGAGATGAACTTACCTGACACTTAACCCTTTGGCTTCTACTCCTGCAAACAGATCTGAGCCAATTTCAGATGTTTCCAGGACAAAGGGGGCTTCTTTCTTGGTGGAGAACTTGGCATTCTTGGGAAGGAAATTGACACTAGATGTTAAGACTTCTCAGACTGAGCAGGTGGGTCTGGCAGGAACAAATGAATTGGGATAGGGTAGGGGTGAGAATTAACCCAAAGATATAAGTGCGTTAGACCAGAGTGACTCTCCAGGACCAGAGCAGCCACAGCTCCTAGGATGCTAGGGCTCTCTTAGAAGGGGCAAGGATATCACACATTCTGCACTTGCTGGCTGTGGCGAGACACCTACTGTATATCAATGAGATTTGAGTGATAGGAAAAAAGTAGAGCCTGGGGATGCCGGGACACCGAGTTTTACTGAACACGTACAGTGCCTCCCTGCCCTTGTTCACCTCTACTTCCTGCCTGAGTGGATCTCAGCCTGGGATGGAAAGTCTGTCATCTGATTCTCAGTAAAATTACGAACAGCAGTAACAAAAACAACCACAATGTATTGATCGCCTACTGTGCATGCAGGACACTGTCCTATATATTGGGATGGCCTCTATTAGTATATTGAAATGCATTCATGAACAAAAAGCAAAGATATCTGTCTCCAGTGAGCAAGGAAGGCAGACAGTGGTGGGAGGAGCAGACGTAGAGCAACGGTGTCTGGTTAAGATGAAGTTTACCCCTTACATGTCAAACACAGGGACGTTGCTGAGAGGATTTCGAGTCTCATCTTCTAGCACCTCTTATGTTATTTTGCGCATAACAGGTCCACCATGGCTCCCCAACTCAGTCTCCTAAAAGTCCCGTTTGTTAAGCCCTTGTACCATTTAAAATGCTTGCAATAATTAAATAATAACACTCTTAACCATAAGGGATTTACTGGCTTCATATGCAGGCTGAAGTGGCAGATTTACAGTGATTTGTAAGGCCCCTTGTTATTTTGTAAGATTTCTCATGTTATAGGAGGTCATTTCAGACTTGAGAAGTAACCTGGGGACCACAATGTACTCCTCACCCTGAGGAGCTCTGTCCAACTCCTCCTCCCAGGACCCAGCCAGCAAAATATTCAAATATTGGGATAATGCCTCTACTCATGGGGGAAGCTGCCTGATTCTGTTACAAAGTGGAGAACGGAACCAGTGCCATTGATTCAATTCCTGAAAAAGAACACTTTGAATGACCAGGCTCTCCACTTTCTCACCCAACACGTAGGCAGTGTTTCCCAACTTTCTTTATAACGTGAAATTAGCAACTGATTTCCAGATTAAGCAGTCCTGCCTTATCCACAGGGGACATGCTTCTGAAACAGGGACATACTGAACCCACTGTATACTATACTTTTTGGATCTGATGCTTGGGGTGGGATAGTCTCTCTTCAGTATAGAGACAGCTCCTAAGTGGTGAA
The DNA here is from genome assembly GCA_963574355.1 of Loris lydekkerianus. Classification (NCBI taxonomy): domain Eukaryota; kingdom Metazoa; phylum Chordata; class Mammalia; order Primates; family Lorisidae; genus Loris; species Loris lydekkerianus. The sequence goes on along the minus strand of CAUYPK010008811.1, from coordinate 18,264 downwards.
TGAACAGGTCGTATCTATAGTGTAGAAATGTTAGACAAAAGAATGATTTATGCTCCATGAGGAGCAGGGTGGGATGGTGTGAGACTTTGTCATGCTACTCAGAACAGCTGTGTAATGTAAAGCTTGTGAATTGTTTACTTGTTGAATTTTCCATTTAGTATTTTTGGACCATGGCAGACCATGGACAAGCAAAATCTTGGATAAGGAGGGACCTGGAAAATTTATTTTGGCATCCCTGGAAACATAAAAGTACTCCATGAACTACTCAGTTATCAAAGAGAATGGATGACCACCTTGAAAACTCGAGTCCCTTCACTTTACTGAAAGGTTGAGTCACAACCAGCTAGTGACACCAGTTAAGGATGGATACCATTGTTTAACAATAGTTCATGTGGAAAAATCTAGAACTTGCTTTTGAAAAAGCAAAAAATTATTCCAGAACCTAGAAGATCACCTCTGACCCACTGTGTCCTGCGTTGGTCTGACAAGGTCTGGATTATTGAAGAGCATTTTGATTCTGGGCTCCACTTTTTAAAATAGAGGCCCTGACCAACTGTCATATTCAGGGAAGAGGAACTAGGTTGGTAAATGAACCACAAATAGTGAGCAGATGTTTAGTTTGTGGGAGATTCTTAGCTGGAGATATTTGAAGGGCTGTCAGCAACATAATCATGGGGTATTAGTTCAGAACACAGAACCAGGTCAAGGGGCAGGAGTTCGAGGTGTCAGATTTCATATGCTGATCTAAAATGGGAAGGCCCAAATCACCAGTGTCTCTGGAAGAGATGGGGAGGCCACCCCTTAGCAATCCTACAGAAGGGTTTTGGGCTTTGGTGGAAAGTCAGATTTGATCACCTCTGAGGTTTGTGTTGACTCTGTCTGTGATTTGGGCTTCTATTGTTTGCATTTGTTTCATCCCAGGCTTTTTCTTTTCTCTCTCAGAGGAATGATCAGTACAGTTTTGACTGAATAAAAGTCAATCTAATCCCACACTGACACTAATGTTCAGCCTTACAAGGGAGCTAGGAATCCTCAGAGCTTCCGGTTTAAATAGGGTCCCAGTCCACAGGAATGGCTACTTTCTTAGGTACTTATTAAGTCCTTCCTAAAGATCATTTCATGTAATCACTGTAACAAACCTATGGGGTAAATGCTATCATTATCACTATTTAATAAATGCAGAGGTGGACGCCAGAGAGTTTGACTAAGCTGCCTAAAGTCACATAGCTAGTAAATGTGGAGCAAGGCTTCCAACCAATGGCCTGATGGCAAAACCCATTTCCTCACCACAGGACTGGACTGCTTCAGTAAACTGACTACCTCTATTTGTTTTTTATTGGGAGTCAAAATGACTTTTCTCTGGGAACCAACCATAGGCCATTGGCAAGACTGAATGGGAAGGCCATGGGGAGTAAAAAAAGAGGAAGCGCTAAGAACAAGCGGTGCTTGTGGAGCCCAGAACTCGGAGCTCTCGGAATCCTAAGCAATTAGCAGGGAGCAGATTCCATTGTGCTGTCTGGGGCACTGTTCTGTTTCTGGTAATTTGATGGAAATATATGCAGGAGCAGTTGTTACTTCAGAAACACACAAGAATGCTCTCAAAGCAGAGGAAGGGAGAAGAAAACGAAAGAAGCCCCACGGGTCAGGATAGGAAACCCAAGTGGGAATATTAGGCAGCACAGACATGTCTGTGGAACATGCTCCCTGTTTGCTGGGGTCCTTTTGTCCTGGAGGGGAATGGTGGGCTTCAGCAGAGGCCTGAGCCTCATTGCAATACTAGTTCAAGAAAGCATCCTGTTAGTCTATTTCTGTCTATCCAGCTTAGAGAGCATACCTTTTATTTATTTATGTTTTTAATGAGTTCCTTCCAGTTCTAAAGTTTATGTCTGAAACTCAGCCCAACACACTGATGATGGTGATGATTTTCAACAATCCTGACATCTCTCTATTGCCAACTGTTTGAAAACCTTCATAGGATCTTATCTATAATTTGATCTGGTTAAAATAACAATGATTCCCTTCTAGACATGTACTCAGTAGTAAAGGCAGCCTGTCATTAGGAAGTCCCCTGAGCCTGCTGTCAGTGTGCAGAAGCCTGTATTCCTCTCCGGACAGCCTTCATCAGTGACCGCAGGGTTTACCCACCCTGTTATCACCCTGGCAGCCCGCACTGTATTTACTTTCCTCTGCTATAGGTCACGGGGCAGGACAAGATTCCTCTTACTTAACCACTAGTGGAAGGTGGCAGATCTAGATTCTATGAAACCTTGAAGCTTATATAATTTGGAGATTCCTCTTTAATAAAAAGAATAGAAATTTTCAAAACAAAATTAGGCACATGGCTTTGAAAGGAGCTTGTGCAAGGGATCCTGAAATTTAAGTTTCATCCCCTTCCATGGGAATGACTACTTTTGGGAGGTCTAGACTGGGCACTGGTCTCGATCGCCTTATGATCGTGGACTAATCACTTCCTCTGGGCTTTAGATCCTTGTCTGTAAAATGGGCTAGGTTATTCTAGAGTCCCTTCCATCTCTCCCCTTCGGAGTTCAGCTGGGTTAGTAGTTTCTAGGCAGCAGGTAAAGCAAGTTCAGAGTTTAAAGTTGGTGGAGTTCCAGGTAGGACAGTTTTTCCCCTTGGGAAATGAATAGGTTGTGCAGGAAGCCCTGTAAGGATGTCATCTGGTTTTAGTGATCCGTGTAAAGGTTTGTGTTTCTGCCTGCATCCCCCTCTGGCCAGCTGGGCTAGTGTATCTCTGTGCATGTCTCCTCACTGGAAGTGGGCAGGCTTAACAAACAAAGCACTCCTTCTACACCAGAGCAGCTGGGCTAGTGGCCATTGCATATTTAGTTTATCTGTAGTGCTTTATTTTGAGAGACATGAAAGTGTGCCTTTAACTTCAATGTCAACATAGGCAGCCTGCCTAAATTCAACAGCAACGAGTCCCATGAACTGAAAGGTTTCAGAGACTGGAGAATCAGGCAGCAGCCCAACCTTCCCTTATTCCTGTCCCAGGCAGGAAACTCAATTCCCTGTGCCCAATGTTTTTAGAAGAGCTAGATCCTAAACAGAAATCTATGGAGAGGGTTGCCATGGAAACTAATCTTGTTTAAGAGTCTGACAGTCTTACTATTGACCTTGCCCTCAGTTTTTCTCATCTCTAAAATGGGAAGGTTGGCCTTCTCTCTCTTGTGGCACTTGTCAGCTCTTCTGTCCATCTATGAATCTGACTTCATTCTATACCTAGTCTTTAAAGAGGTTTAAAGCTAACCCAAAGCTTACATCTCAACTTGAATTCAAGAGTGAGGCTGTCCACAGAACTGGGGGAAAGTGAACCCCAAGGAAGCATCCCATCATGTCCTGGGGAGTCCACAGGGCAGTAAGGGAACCTGGGGAGCACTTACAGTGTAGAAGTTGAGAGACAATTGGCTTTCAAATGTGCCCATGCTCCCGTTCTTCACATGAACTGTGGCCACTCTGAAAAGGGGAGAGAATTTTGCATAAGGACTGAAACACGCCTGATTGGTAGGGACTGTGGCACACATGCAAGGCAGCCAGCCCTCTGTGCTGCAGAGCAACTTACCTCTGGTCGAAGGCGGCCTGGTTCACCAGGTACGTGGAGTGGTAGGTGCAGGAGAAGGAGTAGTTGACAGGCTGGTTTTTTACAATCACTGTGCTGTCATTGGAAACAATGTGGCTGTAGAAGTGGTAGATGGGTGGCTTATACTAGAAGAAGGAAGAAGGCAGTCAGAGTGGCCCTGGTTCTTGGAAAAGTCAATGAAGATGGGTCAGGACAAAGCCCAGGGGAGAGACATGGATGTTTGCCACTGACGATAGTATCCACTCCTTTTGTCTGTGAATGAGCTGATAATTTTTGTAAAGAGTACTTGTGTTGTTCAAGTAAGAGTGTTTAAAATAATCTAGGTTGGTGTTGTATGTATAAAAAAAATTGATATATACTCATTAGGCTCTAACCAATAAGAACTGGCTCAAAAATCTATTGCCTAGTAGTAATTTTTTTTTCCTTTTCTCTCATCCAAGTATCCTAAATTAATGCTTTGCTCATCTCCAATTTCTAGAATGTTACTGTCCAGTTCTTTGCTCTTTTTTCCTCCCCACCATAAGTGCTATTTCTCTTCTTTCTTTTTATTTGTTGAGATCTGTCAACTTGATCTGTCAACCAGCCTGGAGTGCAATGGCGTAATCATAGCTCACTGTAGCCTACACTCCTGTGTTCAAGTGATCCTCTTGCCTCAGCCTCCCAAGTAGCTAAGATCTCAGGTGTGTGTCACTATGCTTGGCTGATTTTTTTTTTTCTTTTAGACGTGGGGTCTCACCATGTTACCTGGGCTGATCTCAAACTCCTGGCCTCAAGTGATTCTCTGACCTCAGCCAACTGAAGAGTTGGAATTACAGGAATGATCCACTGTGCCCAGCCTATAAGCACTAGTTCTGAGACTCTTCCCTTTGACTTGGACTGTACAGGCACAGAATATTAGCTAGAAGTGACAACCCTAAGGCCATACAGATGATTTCTAGTTCACCTCACCAAGATATACTCAAAGATGTGATGCTTTGCTAATCATGCTCATGACCCTTTCCACCAAACCATTGAATCTTTGTGAGGCTTTTAGGAAGGAGAGGTGGCCCTGGAAGCTCTTTGCTTTCACCTTCTGAGGTCTGTAGATGTGCAGTCTTCTGGCAGTCCAGGCAGCAGGAATGCTGGACCCCAGCAGGAGGGCCAGAGGCCCCTCCCCTCACGACTGCACCCTGACTGGTTCTGTGGCCCTGTGAGGGACTTCATTGGGAAGTCTCAGATTTCTCCTCAGTCACAGGATCCTTGGCAAGAGGATGTTTGCATTTTCTTTTCTTTTTTCTTTTCTTTTTTTCTTTTTGAGATGGAGTCTCAAGCTGTCGCCCTGGGTAGAGTGCCATCGTGTCATAGCTTGCAGCAACCTCAAACTCTGGGGCTTAAGCAATTCTCTTGCCTCAGCCTCCCAAGTAGCTGGGACTACAGGTACCTGCCACAATGGCCAGCTATTTTTTTTGTTGGTGGTGCTGTTATCATTGTTGGTTAGCAGTCCCTGGCTGGGTTTGAACTCACTAGCCTCAGTGGATGTGGCTGAGTTACGGGCACGGCTGCATTTTCTTATACTTCTGTGATGCTCTACCCTGAGCACTTCATGAGACCAAGTTATGTATTGTTATGTGCTGTGTCATAGTTTAGCCATGCCTTTCAATGCTTTTCCAAATACACTTTATCACCACATCAAAGGGCAGAGGTTGACTCATCTAACCCAGGCAGGAACGCAGCTTGTGAGCACAAGCTCAGAACCTAAAGTTCTCCCACTCACAGAAGGTAATCTGGCTAGTTCTGGCAGCAAATTAAGAGAATGAACAACAAGCTACAAGAGTTACCTAAACTAGGCAGAAGAGAAGATTGCAGATAATACTACCATCCCAGTAAGCATCTCACCCTTGGTCCCAGCTGCCAGAGAATGAGCAATCTGTTTTAAGCTGCTCTGAATTCTGCAGCCTGGCCTTACCTCTGACTGGGTTCCACAGTAGGACTTGTTTTTAGGAGATAAATCTGGAATCACAAATTGGTAGTAACCTCCTTCGTGCACCCCATTGTAGCACAGCCCTCCGAGAGCCAGCTGGTGCACTTCCCATCCATAAGGACACTCGGGGATTTTGGTGATGATGGTTTTGGGATAGCAAAACACAAGAACGACATCTGGAAAGGAGACATGCAGTTTGAAATCAGATTAGCTAATCATATTAGTCTACGTAAAGATCCATGGATTCCTGTCACACCCAAACTAGCTGAGCAGTAGGTTAAAATAAAACTGTCCTCCTATGTGCACTGGCTGGGGTGAACGTTTTCCCCAAACTTGGGTGATTGAAGTTCCACCTTTATACTTTTTTCTATATCTATTATAATAACTGTACTACCTTCATATGTATTTAAAATTGGTCCATTTTAAACCTTTAACTTTATTTTAAAGAGTGTACCTGTGAAGTCACAGATTAGATGTATTGCGCATTTGTAGCACACACACACAGACACACACACACACACATATATATATTTAAAATCTCCATGAAAACAAGCACTTAACTTAAAATTTTAAAGTATCAATTTCATACAAAATATTGTAAAACACTAATATATGGCACAGGAAAGACTCTCAACAGTCAAATAAAAAATGTGAAAATGTTTTAAATATATGTATATACAGAGAAAGGAGGAGAGGAGAGAGTGAGATAAAGCAAGCATTCTCTAATTTTAAAAAAGTCTTAAAGTTTATCCGTGTAACAAATTGCACTTGTACTTCTTAAATTTATAAAAAAAAAAAAAAAGTCTAAGTTCATCTAATATATTTTTGTTTCCTGTGGGAAAAGAGTGATTGGCACTGGGGGGCTTCTGTGCTTTCTACTTGGCCACATTATTGCATTTTTATACAAAGATGAGCACAGAGCTCTGTGCATTGCAAAGGAAAGCTTCAGGAAACGTTTCTTTCTAGGAAGATAGATTGGCACCAGGGCATACCTGCTTTGTTCGGAGTGCAGGACTTCGCAGAAGCTTCCGCAAAGATGGCCAGCAGGACAAAGGCCCTTGTCACCATTGCTTCTCAGCTCTGGTCTCTGCCAGGTGGCCAAACCAAGCAGGCCGAACGTTTATGGTCTTTCGAGGGCCCGGGCCTTAATCATGCTAGGTCAGAAACATGAACAAACAGTTAAAATCAAGGTTAAGAACAAAATAGCACACATGGTCTTGGGAGGAGTTTCCAAGGGAGAACAATGATGCCAATCCTGTTTCTAAGGCTCCCTTTTTAGCACTGAGAGGCAAAAAGGGGGGCTCGTACCACTGGGCGCGTCAGTGACACATGCAGTTATCCATGGTCCCATGTTCCATCGTCTCAGCACTGTGAATGCTGCCTCTGCTCCCCAAGTCCCTATCCCCAGTCCCAGCTTAGCTTTATATAGCCCGACGGTGTAAAAGAAACCGACTCCAGATAAGTCACAATGAGTGTGCTTATCCTCCGTGGGGGAATAAAAGGCACCTCGCACAGTAATCCGAGGGGAAGCTCAGTTACCATTTGCGTCTCTTTTCTTTTACTTTACAGACTTGGATAAACTTTTTGTTTTTAAACAGCTTCAACCTTAATCAAAAGAAAAAGTTGATTCCCCCCCACCCATGCAAAAAATAACTCCAAAGGCAAATAGTTATTTTATTTTTGCCTATACAGCTCCAGGTGGCAATTTCCTTTCTTTGAAGTCTTGCTTTCTTTGCTTTATTTCTTGCTTTCTTATTTTTACATGGAGGTGAACTAAACTTTGAACTGAAGAAGCCTCAAGTTCAGCATTGTTATATCTGATAACTCAAACAAAAAAATAGGCTGTTTGTGTTATCGCAAACATTGTAAAGGGTTTGCGTCCCTCTAATTTTTAAAAACAAACTGACGCCTAGGACTTCATCTTGAAATACAACTTTTAATTGCACACCCTGGAAGTTTCTTTTTTTCTTTTTTCTTTCACCTTTGAGGTTTCTAAAGCTTTGTTAGTCTCCCAGAGTGATGGTGTTGAAAGGAACTTTCTTCCAATCCAGTCCTTAGTTATCCAACAACATCCCACTGACAACAGCAGATGAAAGGCTATTCCCACAAAGGTTGCAGACACATTCCCGGGAATGTGCATAGTTTAATATTTCAGAACATTGGATGAGTCTTATAAGCAACATGGTAGAGTTTCTTTATTTCCTCAACACCTATTGTTAAATTGATGGTATGTTTTACAATGATGGTGGCAAAGAATTAAGGAAATTGCGATAGGGCAAGCCATTACAAATTTTTGTAACTCAGTTTCGTTTTCTGTAAAATACAGGCTGTATTGCTGGGCTGATTGCCTGGGATAGGACAGCGAGAATGTGGAGGTTCTTATAAAGTGTAAGTCAGTGGGTAAATAAGTCGATTACATGAAAAGACAACTAACAATTTTTTTGACACTAGGATCAAGGGTAGTATGGCCTGGAAACAGGAGCACCTTTATACTGTTCTCTGTGGCTCATTCCTCCGTAGAGAAAAGATGCTTAAATCGCACAAGTATCTGTGAATTCTGAGATTCTCTGTCCTGGGGCTTAGCACTAACTCCTGTTTGAAGGAAACATTTACTGGGCCCCTGTGGTGTACCAGGCACTGGGATAGGCCCTGGGAAGATGCAGGAGCTTCAGAGGAAGCTTCTTTCCCTGAGGACCAGGAGGGAGGGACAGCACTAAAGTGATGGGAACGTGGTGGGGAGGAGTGCTTGAGAGAAGAAGTAACAAGTTCACCAAGACACGGCAGCCAGAAACAGCCCCGGTATGTAGGGAACAGGCCTCTGATTGGCCAGCTATCATCCATCACTGACAGCTCAGTCTTGCCCTTCTCTGTGGGTTGGGATGTTTGTTCCCATTTCAAGAGGATTCTTTTCACACATCTTTTCATACATACTTCTTTTCAGCCAACTTTAACATACTTCTTTTCAGCCAACTTTAACCTAAGCAGGTCAACAGAATGGTCTTAGGTCTTAGGTCTGACCTAGTGGGGCAGAGCTCATTCATGGCAAGGATTGCAGAGGACGTAAACGCCTTTCCTCCATCCCAGTAGAAATGTCTGGTGGGTGCCGGCAAGATGCTGTGAGGTGCGACAGGGCTAGGCTGAAACTCTGCTGCCTGCCTGAAACCCAAAGCCCACCTCAGCCATGACTAGCCGTGTGTTCTTGGGCAGGCTACTTAGCTTCTGTGAGCCTTAATTTCCTCCTCTCTTGAAAGGACGATGGTATCTGTGACCTAGTGTTACTCAGAATATTAAATGACATGCATTCATATATCTGTTAGCACAGACATGGCTTTTTCCCCTCTATTAGGAAAGCCTTTTGTCTCTATGCTTAGTTCTACCTGGGAAATCCAAAGAAGGGAGACTATTACGAATGGGTGGCCACTGGACATTCATGTTGCCAGCATGGGACTATGTGATATTGTAACTAAGAGCACAGGTTCTGGGGGAATTAGAGGTCATGGCTCTGCCACATTCCCAACTGCATAATCTTGGGCAAGTGGCTTCACCTTTCTAAGCCTTCAGTTTCCAAATCTGTAAGAGGGGCTTTCCATCACTTATAGCAGTTATAAGGATATAATAAAATAATACATGTAAATTGCTTAGTGTTACGCCTGGCACACAATGAACACTCCAAGACTCACTGCCGTAAAGGCATTCATCTGCGGTTGGGATCCACAGGCTGGACAGGTATATCAGCAGTGTTCTCACATGAACTCTGGGTGTTTTCTAATAGTAATAGTCTTCTCTTTAGAAGCCCACTTTAATGAAAGAGCAGGTGCTTTTGATTTCTAGAAAAGCCTGATAATGATACAATCCTGGGACAGAGAAAGAGATCTCTCCTTCAATTTCTTGGAGCGGGGACCCCACTAACAGTGAGGTACATGATACTCCTTTCAGGGCCCAGCTGAATGAAGTTGGGGAAGTGGATTTAACTTTTGTGGCAGGCTGCTCTCTAGATGTTTAATTTGCATAAGAAACAGAATGGGACAAAATGTTCTTGGGCCAAACAGTATTTGATACTTGCTCTGATAAAAGGCAGGAGGCTCCTATTTTTTCTGGTAATTACCTCCCATTCCAATGCCCTATCCCAGCCCCTCTCTGCTTTCCAGCCCTCCCTCCATTCCTGAGATGAAGATGGGGTGGGCTGTTAGGAGGGCACTGAGAGATGAAATGCAAGGGCAAAATCTCCCCCGGGTTTTGCTATTTCTTCAAAAACACAATCAAATGGATCAGAAAATTTTAACAATCTCAGGATCTTAAAAGAGCCCAATAAAGAGGACTTCATGGCAGGTGCATCTGAAAGATGAGCTTGTCTGTCTGTTTTCATGTGAATTGCCAAGCAATAGAAGGTACCTGTTCGATGGCCCAGGCACAAAAGGGTTTCCATTTGCAAAATTCCAATCCACATTTTCATTCATAGCTCAGAAATCATAGAGTGATGAATCACGTGAGAAACAACACCAGTATGCTCAGACTGAGGTGACAGATGGTACTTTAAAAAGAAAGCTAATAAGCATACATTAAAGTTTAAAAAGCTGCTTTATTAACTTATTTTTTAGAGTGCACTATTTGGAGTTCATTAAATGCTGGATTTGGTAAACGGACTCTATTGTTTCCTTAAAGCTCTCAATCAAGCTTTCTACTTTGTGGGAGGCAGTGTTTGCCAATTTGCAAATGAGTGGGTGTTTCTGTACAGGCTTCAGTGACTCAAAGCCCACAACACTCCCCAGTAATTAACAATTCTCCTGAGAAAGTGGTAGAAAACACACTTTATGAAGGAGAATTGAAAAGTGAGAAAACGCTCTGCTGATAGGGTATCAGAAATTCAGAGCAAGAAGCCCCACCTCCCCGGTCTCTCCCCTGACCCTGAAGCCCCTGGGTTCTGGCAGCTGAGCCAGCCCCTCCAGGAGATCTTGGAGGCTTATCTGGCTAATCTCTAAGCAAGTTGTTTTGTCCCTCAGAAGAGTAGGACCCACAGTCATGTCTCCTGGCTAGAGGGTAAAAACTTGCTCCTCCGCACATCAAGAGTAAGGGTCTCATCGCCGGCCTAAAAAACCCAAGCAAATAATTCATTCTATTCCTGGACCTTCCCAGAGAATCATTTGTGCATTCTTCATTCATTTACCCACTCATTCATTCATTTGCCGAGTATACAGTGCGTGACTGTTATTACCAGGCAATAATCAAATACTGTCTGTATCTGTATCCACATCTACTGCAGTAGGTAGAAGGATATGGGGGAAAGACACAGACAGGCTTTAGGCACAGGAATAACGAGGTGCAGAGGAGGCATTCCCTTTGGATAGTATGATTAAGGACAGCTCTTTGAAGAGAGACTTAATTTGAGGCCTGCAAGCTGGAGTGAGTGACGATGGGATGTGTGCGTGTGTGTGTATGCATGTACATGCACACACATGTGTCCACGGGACGTGTGTGGGTAGGGGCAGAGTATTCTGGGATGGGGTGTGGGGTTCTGAGGCAGGATGGAGAGTCTATATTCACCAACCCTCACATATGTTTTTCAAAAGCTCTTTTCAGTGTTCAATATTCCAGATACCCAAGAAATTTTTCCTGTTTAATTTGAAGCATGTTTCCTCTCGCCTGGCTTTTCATATCACGAGAATTTGCATGCTTTGTGGCTAAGCCCATTCTGGATTTTCTTTCTGTTTAGGATGAAGGTCACTTTGGATATAGATTTATAATTGGAGATGACAGTAATTGTCCCAGGGATCTGTAGAAACTAGAACTAATAGACTTACTCTCTAGGACCCATGTCTGCTTTGGCTGACTGCTTTTCCCCTCAGGAACTTCTTGGGAACCCATTCTCTCATGGAAGGAGCTGCTACTGGCTTCTTCCTCACACCCAGTCAAAGTCTAACCAAGTCCTGTGTCACTGCAATTATGCCAGACAGGGAGCTCCACTTTCCTTCATGCTGGGTCAGTTCATTGTTATCTGGCTGGTCCTCAGATAGCCAGAAGATAGGCAGAGGGAGGAAGCAGCAGCAGAAGTGCCCTAAATAATTATCCCGTGACCTACCCCTGGATGACTGTGCCATCATAACCATGATTCACTTTGTTCTCAAATGACTGCGTACTCTTGAAGGAGACCAGGCACGTCAAATACTCAGTACTCACATTGCCACTTCCGCCTTCTGCACCCGTGCCAGACATCACTCACTAAGACACTCTTCCCTTCTGACCTTCCACATGACCTTAGAAGCATTCTCAAGACTGTAGTCCAAGCAGACACTAGTAATCATTGAAATTAGCACATGAGATTGCATATAAGCAATCGTATGCTTACACCAGGGCTGAGAGGTCCACATACCATCCTTTTAGCACAATGCGCTTTTCCTTCGTAGCATTTTTATAGTTTGCATGAAGTATGACGTCTCTTTTACCAGGCTGAGGGCTGCATGGAGGCAAGGGTTCCACCTGGGGTTTTGTTCAGCATTAAATCCCTAGATCCCAACACAGTGACCAGCACGTAGTTGATTCAGCAGATGATTTGTTGAATGAATGAATGAAGGAAGGAATGAATAACACAAGTTGTTCTTTGGAAGAAGTCAGAGTACGTTTTGAATTGCACCACAACTGCCTGTAATGCTAGCCTCTGCTGAAGTGTATTCTTATTCTGTATTTCTTTGTGAAATGAGTTAGATTTTGGCCAGTTAGGATATACAGAGACCCACACAGACTCTTGCAGCTCTCTATGGTTTTTCTTCAGCCAACTCATTGCAGTCAGTACTGGTTTTCAATACCAGTTTTGGCTGCTAGAGTTACTGTAAGTGCTACTGTTTAAGTGTTTCTGAAGAGCAGGCCATTTCCATGATGCATCAAAGGGGTTTCTGTATGGCTATGATGGGCTGTACTCACTTGCCAGTGTTCCCTTTGGCTCTAACAACCATATTCAGCTTGGAGATGGGGGATGGGAGTGTCTTCAGAATCCTACAGCTCCATTAGCAGGTTCCCTGCAAAATGCATGTTTGACACTGTGATTGAAATGAGTTTTAAATGATCTCAGGTGCCAAATTCAGAATAGTTTCATTTTTCTATTCTCCCTGCCCCTAAGCATGTGGGTCACATTTGTTTAATAAACATGCAAAATGATGTGTGACACTTTTGTGTGTATTTCCCCTGCCAATGACTACATGGTGCGTTTCTGACCCTGGAGGATTGCAATCCCTGTGTGAAGAATTTTCGGGAGAGTTCAAAACCTGGGAAGTTACTAATGTAGTTTCTACTATTCATATAAAATAGGTACTCTGACTGTTTTTAAAACCTGAAGGACAGTAGTATGGATTGTTAAAAGCAAAAGCAAGTTATAAATCGTTGCAGAAAATCTATCATTGTCTATAATTCACCATTTGCAGAGGGAAATATGAGGAGTATGTTTATGTTGCAAACTTTCTTCACATAATGATGATTAAAATATGAAGGATTGATTGGACTTCTGGTTTCTGAAATGAAGCTCTTTGCCTGTATAGCCTTGAGGTCTATCTAGGGAAAATGGTAATTAAAATAGATTAATTGATCAATAGCTGCAAGGAATGTGGAAAAATCTTGGAGTAATATGAGTACAGAGCTATAGTCTCATTTATCAACTATTTTCTCAAAGCCACAGTCTCAGGGCTGTAATGGACCTGAGGGGAAGGACATCAAACATTTTGAAGCTGGAGGAGGTCCTTACTTGCTTGGTTCAGAGCTTCTGGAAGTGGGCAGCAGAAATGTAAGTAATTTCGGGAGGTTTCAGATAGTTGAAGGCCATTATGTAGAAACCAGGGACCAGCGCATTAGAAATCATAAGCAAAAGACATGAACAATGGAGAAATATTAAGAGTCAAAGTGACCTGCAGCCCTGGGGGTGGATGCTGGGTGAGATGGGATTTCTTCTTGGTGTTTTTAAATCTTGGTGAATGAATGGTGCCTCCATGATTTATTCCTGACACCCATTCTTCAAAGACAAGCCAAGTCTACCTGCTGTGTGAAGCTATCGCAGATCCCCTGCCTCTGGGGACTTTGACCTTTTTGAACTTCTGCTGTCTGTATCAGGTACGTGGTTCCTGTGTGTGTTGTCTTCTTCATTAAACTCTTTGTTTTTCCCATAATGCTAAAGATGTCATCAGGATCATTTATTGATGGATTATTATGTCAGGTTCTATGCAAGATTACATAGCTAGATAGAGATAAAGCCTCAAAATCTTAGTGGCTTACTATGATAGAAATCACTAATGTGATGCTGCAAACAGGTGTTCCCAATCGGTAGGTGGTCTTCCCACAGCACCCAGGGGCTTGAACCTCTCACATTTCATGGCTCTGTTCTCTGGATTCTGGGAGTTCTCTGTATTGAGCCAGCGGATGGGAAAGGGTGTGCAGGCCTGGAAGTGGCACGTTCGAACTTTACCGGCTGGAACTCTGTCAATGGCATTTCACTTCAGCTGTCTGCCCAGCAAGAAGAGAAAATGGCTTTTGGTGAACAGATACCAGTCTTATATATATATTTTTTGGTTTGGGGAGGGGAGGATTATCTATCTGTTTATCTACCTATTTACCTAAGAGAGGGTTTTATTATTCCCATTTTACAGTAAGAAAACTGAAACTTGGACAGAGCAAGTCACCTGCTGGGGTAAGTGGTGGTGCTCAAATTCGACCCATGGTTGTCTGGCTTTAAAGCAATCATACTGTATTTACTAACCGGGTGTCTTATACTATTCCATTGTTTTCTAATTTGCTATCACCATTTTCATTCAGGCTTTACAGTGTCCTAACTGAGCTTCCCTAATCACCCTAAGCTTCTTCCTTGATGTCAGTCGACCAGGCAAATTATTGACAAATCAATCTTAGAAGACAGATCTGACCTTATCAATTCATAGCCTGAAAGCCTTCAGTAAATGCTCAGTAAATATTTGTTAACTGACTTCCTATGGAATAAGAAATAAAGCCCCTGGCCTGGGTCCAAGGCTCAGATAAAGAATTATCTAGAAACAAGCAGATAGTATACACTGGGTCCCAGGACACCCTAACATTCTGTGGGTGAGCCCTACAAAAGACAGTGCTCAGAAACATCGATTCTGGGTTGTTAAAAGAATGACTTCCTTCCTAGTTACACTGTAGGCATGGTCAGGTTCTGTGCTCCCTAAAAATCTTTAGAGTTAGCCACACAAGCCTCTGTCTTCGGCAGGAAGAAAGAACACACAGCCTTTGGACATGCCACGTATCTCTCAAATCCACTCATCTGCACGCACTTAGTGGAACAGCGGCCTGTACGCTGGCTGTGGGCCAGGGAAAGGTCGTAGGGGATTCCTGAGCCTGAGTAGGGGCTCTGTTTGGTTAATCCAGTGATTTAGCCAGAAAAAAACTAATTTATTTACAATCGTGACAGCAGAATTTTCATAAGGAAAGGCTTTAAGGCTGCAATCTACTTGGAAAATGAGGTATTTGAGTGATTAAGGACACCTTACATAAGACTGAAAATAACCTTAATTTTTCATACCAAAGATTAAAATAGTTAATATGGATTATAGAAAGTGGCGGTTTCCCCATTCCTACCTGTCCTTTTTGCTTTACTGTCCAAGAAATGCTTTTTGCAGAGCTGAGGTTCTCTGTCCCTGCTTCATTACCTGCTTCCCCGCCTCTGCTTCCTCTGGTAACATCGCATGGTTATGCCTGCCAGTCCCAGCTGCACTGGAAGTGTTCACCCAGCAAAGGAACTACAGACAGTGTGGTGGTTTCTTGATGGCAGCTGACTATGTGGGAAAAAACATCAAAGAGCACACAGGGCCTATTCTCCCTTTCCTATCCTCCACTGGCAATGAACTCTTAAGAGCAGGTCCTGCAGAGATCATGGCAGTCGGTCCCATGTAAAGATTGCACACATTTCAGTATAACTAGGCCTTTCCACCCCAAGGCAGGTCATCCTCAGGCCTCAAGGTACTGGGCTCCAGACGTGGTGAGAAGGGGGTTAGAAGAATTTGGGATTCTGGACTAGATGTGACAGTGACTGTCCATGCTAGCAGGGACTTTGGAGATCTTGGTCTATGGTGTCTCTTCATACCCTGGGCAGAGATTCTGCCCACCCCACTGTCTGCTGAGTCCTTCTGTGGATGCCTGTCTATCCCCAAGAGAGGATCTGATTCGTCAGCTTGGACCCTGTCAGCAGGGCTCTTTAGCCTGGCTAGCTACCTCAATGGCTGCTGACCAGCCTACCAGGGTTTGGTCCAATCCCTGGTCCAAACCTTGAGACCACATTCAAGTGGGATAAAATATGGTGATGAAGTGAAAGAGAATTTTGCTTTCCTCTTTCTTCAGAGAGGGTCATAAGTGTCAGTGGTCCTTAGAGTGGTATGTCCAGGACATTCAGACGGGTCCTACAAAGACTTGCTTCCTCTTCTACAAAGTAAACAAGTCATTGTAAGAGATTTTTTAAAGTTGAACTGCAATGATAGTTAGCAAGCTATTTTGTAATACTGCAATCTCAGTTGATGGTTACACAAACCTTACTACGTCAGTACTATTTTAAATGCTTTTCATGTGTTGACAAATTTATTTTTTTTTGTCAACACATGAAAAGGTGGTTATGTGTGGTTATCGTCAATGTGCATTTGAAGATGTTGAGATGCAGAAGGGCAGAATCTTACCCCCATGACATAGGTCATAAGTGGAGCCTGACTATGACCCTGAGCTGTGTGGCTCTGGGTCTGTATGAATTCAAGCAGTTATTGATTTAATTTAATTTGTAAAATGAAAAGCAAAGCAAAATGTTCTGTAGATCTTATTAGTAGAAATACTAGCTATTATATTTGCACAATGTCTGTGGCTAATAAATATTTGTTAAATGAGTAAAATGAGAACAATGGATAAAATGTACCAAAGCCTTAGAATGATAATACCTACATGTCCAGGTGGTTATGCATCTAGTTAATAATCTTATTATTGACTATAGAGATCTAAGTCAGTAGCATTTTTTGAACTTTTTGGTCAGGATTTTCTTATGCTCTTAAAAATTGTTGAGGAGCTTAGGTTTATGAGTCTTATGCCCATTGACATTTAACTATACTAGAAATTACAGCTGCTGAGACATTTAAAAAATATTTATCTAATTTATTTGACGACAACAACCCTAGACCCATAAATGCTAACTTAAGTAATATATTTTTAATGAAAAGTAACTGTATGTTCCAAAACAAAAAAATTCATAAATACCACTGTTCTAGATTGTTCTAAGTGTCTTTAACATTTAGCTTGATAGGAGACAGCTGGGTTCTTTTACTTTCTTTTGCATTTAATCTTGTAATTTGTTGTTTCGGTTGATGTATGTGAAAAGCATGTCATTTCATATAAGTTTATAGTTAGAAAAAAGGGGAATATTTTGATAGATTTTTTTTTAGATAATTGTGGATATCCTTTTTTTGATAACTATACCAAAACTCCACAGTTTATTATAGATAGTAACAATGTGAAATCTAAAACCACATTAATAGATTTTTTTTTTTTATTCTGTAACACTGAAACCCATTGGTTTATCTTGTCCTCTAATGTATTTTTGGCTCATGCATGATTTACAATACTACACATTGGTCTTTCACAAAATATTCATTCACTGAGTTATGCAGATTTTCAAAAAGTTGACAGATTTCATTGTTAAGTATAAAAAATTACATTCTTTAATGCCATGGTCTCACTGGAAGATACAGTGAGATTGAAAATTGGTCAAGGTCATGGTGGTGGAATTAGACTGGAAATTCTACTTTTTTAGTGGTAGTTCAAATTCTTTTGTTGGCAATAGATATCATCACTTGTTTTCTGGTAATGATGAGTATCTCGCTTTGTGTGTTTTAGACAAAATTTGTCTGCCAAAGACCCAGATCTGAACAGCTATAGCTCACTGGTCCACTGTTTATTCAAGTAAAAATATTCCATAAAAGAAGTGGCTAGTTCATCCTTTAAATCAAATCATCTTACGAGTGCTTTTCCCCAAGATACTCATCACATTTGGTCAAGTAGCATAAGGGCTTTTGTGTTTTCCATTTTTTCTTTTTTTTCTTTTTCTTTTTTTTTTTAATGTCCTAAAAGCAACAACAAATTTATTTGCACAAAAGTTATAGTAGAAAGTAGAAGAAAAGTGGAAAATTTAGAAGCTATAAATATGTACAAAGAAAAAAATTATACTTTATTCCAGTCCCCCACAGACAAACTTTTTTCCTTTATGTATGTACCTACCCCATACACATTTTATGTTTTCAAAATTGCATTATAAAATACATTCCTTTATATTCTTATTTGCTCCACTTTCTACCATATTGTGATTATTTTTCTATGATACTAAGTATAACTCAACAAAGGTCTTTTTTTTTTTTCCTTAATGGTATGGTATCTAATAGTTTGGATATATTACAGTTTATTTAAATAATTAGCTATTATTAAACGATATCTTCTAATATTACACTCTTAAAAATGCTATAATGATCATTCTTGTAGTTAAATCTTTCAGCACGTGTGATTTGGGACAAATTCTCAGAAGTGGAGTGTAAGGTCAAAGGATTTTTGTTATATAGTGCCAAACACTCTGCACATTTTGTGCCATTTTACACTTGATCAGCAGTGTGTATCAGTGTTTATTTCTCCCCCATTCTCACCAGCCTTGTATAATAATATTCCAGATGACACA